>JAQFZY010000094.1:0-52815 GCA_034696285.1 Hypogastrura burkilli | reverse complement strand
AAGGGATCGAAATGAATAGGATCCTCATTTTACAACCTCTAATTCTCGATACTATAGGCACCTATAACGAAGTTACGGCTCTGATCACAGAAATTCTTAATATTAAGCTGAGAAAAAGTAAGTGAGAAGTAGGTCGGTCCATGGACCGGACCGGACAGGACCGACCGGACCGACGAAGCCCTAATTCACCCTATTCCTTGTACTTTAAGATATAATCGGCTATACATTGCTTGCCTGAAACATATTGTTCTAATGCATCATCTTTTTTCCATTGAAATTTTTCAGTTAATAAGCTCCTTATCAATCCATTAATATTCCACTCAACGTGATATTTAAATTAGATATACTATGGAGCTGAATACGCTTGAAAGAATATTCTATGATCTGATTTTTGACGATGACCCCAAACAAAAAATAATTGTTGATATTTTGGCATAACCTATTTATGCTCTCATATTAGTAAAATAATAATAATAATTAGCAAAATACTAAGTGATGTCAAGAGCCGACGCCCAATTAATTAAACTGGACATTTCTGGAAAACGTAATAGGCACTACTAATTTATTAATTTAAGTAAAACGCATAAATTTTTATATTGAACAATTTATATTGACAATCGATAGTCCACTTTAAACACGGTTTGGGCTGGTTATATTCGTTATATAAACCAGATCAGGTCTGGTTGGGTTACCGTTACTGCTATTTAAAGAGCTCAGTAGAAGTATCTATGTGCATATATGATGAACTTGATGTAAAAACATACGCTTCGTGGATCAATAAATAAATGAGATAAAAATATGTTACATTAATCAGATATAAACGAATTTTCCAGTGAATGTTAAAGTTAATACAAAAAGCTATTTTTGTCTGTGAGACAAACTGCTTGCATTCAATGTAAATATTTCGGAAGAGTGAATACTTTTATGTCGGACCTAATGAAGACGACACGCGCTCAACATAAACATTAAATTATTGAGGAGTGTTTGCCTTGCCTGACTATAGGCAATCAGGAGCATGATAAATGGCTGACGGTCGACCAAAATCATTGAACTGAAGGGCCGCCGCCGAGTCTTGCCTTGGTTACGAGGGAATGATGTGAAAGAGTCAAATAGTACGGACGTAAAGTGTAAGTACTGTACATGGAGAGAACTATTGTAGTACATTGAGGAATTGAGAGTAAAAGTCAATGTCAATAATGAGCTCCTGTTCTGTTGAGTGGCCGAGGACAATGGGAAGTTTTCCCTTTTTTCTGGGGTTGACACCAAGCATAATGTTTTTCCAGGCCTCCCCACCAAAAGGTTACTTTTCCCATGGGTAGGGCACTTAAACAAAACCCTACGAATCCACCATGCCATGCATGGTGGGTTATGGAAGGCCCAACATTAGCTGGGCATTAGCAGGTCCCAAACTGAGAGAGACCCCATAGGGGAGCCCACCAACTGAGGCCGCCCGGCACATCACTCGTCTCATCATTTGAAAAATGATCAAATCCATAATCTACTTCCACAATGCATGCCAGTTTGGATCTACTGCTACCTCTGAACAGCTATTGCTTACCAGTAAATATTATGCAAAAGTGTCAAATTGTCAAGTCTTTACTGTGTATATCAAAGTGAGTTTTAAAAAATTACTAATATTTAATTTTTCTCCAAGAATGTGACTATTTATTTATTTTTTAGAAACTCGTATCTTTAATTTATTTGTCTTGACTAGTTTAGTCGCACAAAGGATTTATTGATTTAAGGCATTGTCATAAATATCTATTTTCATAGTAATTACTGAATCTATAAGATAACACGCAAATTGAAATTAAAAGGAAAAGTAGTAGTATACGCTTTACATATACTATCTTAAATACATAATTTAGTCCCACATAGTACTCAATTCAATAAATTGTAAATTATATGGATTAATGTACAAATCTTAGGAATTCATCTAGTACTACCTACATATATTGGCTATACGCAATAATTTATATCCTAACGACAGCTTATCCACCCTCATACACATACATACACATTTGGAGCAGTAATATTTTCCCATGCGTCGTCTCTATTGCTATAGGAGAGCGGAAACGGGGAAACTAGTAAAATCGGAAATATCAGACGAATGAATCCCAGTACTCCATACATGGAGCAGAAGAGATCATTAGCTATACATGGCTCTACTATAGTAGTACTGTGGATGGGAGGAAGCTGAAAGGAGAGCCGGGTCTGTCTGCAGAGCAGTAAATCAAACAATAGGATTCAAAGAAGCTACTTTTCACCCGCCCGCGCACAACCGCTCCAGGATCCCATTAGAGTGATGATGGTAAATTAAACAGTGTAGCTAACCCAGCACACGGCTACACTACTACGCCTCAAATCTTCCAGATATCTAGAGCGAGATTAATGAATTTTAGGACTCGAGCCTGTCTGCCTCTGTATGCTTTCTCTCTATGGTAGTACTATATGTACATGGGAGCTCCATACAACATTATGTCAGCCTAATTTCACGGATGTCGACATTCAACCATTCATCCGAAGGGAAGATCTTTCTCAGATTTTCCACTCAAATGATGATGAATGATGGATGAGGGGGCCTCTCTTTTCTGTGGGGTCCATAATGGGCCCTATGCATAGGTACTCCAGGCCCTAGTCCCTTTGACGAATGCTTTCTCTTTGCTCAAATGCGCTAATTACTGGATGAGGCGGTATCAGCCTTTTATGCCAGGTCCAGAAAAGTCCATCTTATGTCAGGTCTTGGAAGTTGCAGAATTGCTGCATGGGCTTGGTTTAAAAAAAATGCTTTGGAAAACTAACACACGTTAAATATATAACCTTGCTTAAAAATATAGATTTGTAACCTAAGAAGAGGAAATTTACCAAAGGAAAAACTAATATTCAATTACTAATTCTTTGTGGTCCAAAACTAGCCTAACCTAATGCAATATAACAACAGTAAAGTTTGTTTAATATGGTGAAACATATATTTATCTTTGATACCTTTTATACTACAATCGATTATTTTTTCTGTAGCAATATTATACAGTGAGGTTTTTTAAAGTGGGACGGTCCGCCGGATTTAATTCTATCAGTCCACATAACCTCGTGCTAAGTCAGGTTCATACACGTTTTGGGTAGCCCGACTCCTTTCCGTACTGATTTGCTTACTCCCTGATTAAATTATTAAGGAAGGAGCCGGGGCTACATGAAACGTGTACGAACTTGATTTAGCACGAGGTTAAGTGGCCTGATAAAATTAAATCCGGCGGACCGTCCTACTTCAAAAAACCTCTCTGCACATATATGTATACTATGTAGGTTTATTTAGATTGCGAGTGTTTCAGTTAGGTCACCGATAAGTTTCTCTGCTTGTAATACTAGCCACATTCTACATCGCATGCGCAGGTCTAGAACATGCGCATATCCTTTTTGATTGATGTATTTACTGAAATATACATTTACCGACTAATGTTGCATAGCTATGACCCGCGAATTTACAAAAAATAAAACGTCGAAAGAAGGACCACCTACCAAATATAGAGAAGTGTCAGTGCTGTTCACTTACCGGTATTAGGATTACTCGTCCTCTTGTCGGCGGACGAGGTTGAGACCTCAATCGCGCCGTTGCCACCTCCTAGCCGCTCATCAGGCGAGAAGAGATGCGTGGGCGGACCGTGATGGTGATGATGGGAGTTATGGGGCTGCAAGTTGAGATCACCGTTACTCCCACCGCCCCCAAAACTCATGCCCATCCCCATGCTCACACCGCTGAAACTAGCACTAAAGTAGTTCCTGGACTCCCGCGTGTTGGCAACGACTTCGGCCGTCAGGACGGCCTTGGCCTTCTCCACGGACTGCTTGAGCTGCTCGAAGGTGGACATCCCGCCGCAGGCTATTCCGGGTAGCCTGTAACTGCAGCCAGAGGCCCAGTCGGACGGACTCACGTCCTCTGTCTTGATCCCGAAGGGACTCATGCCTTTAAGGAACCACTTGACTTTTGAACTGGTCTAGATTGAAATTGAGGGCTGAATGGGACATAAGGACTCACCTACGGCCGTCGGAGTCATGGGCCCACTCACTCCTGTCATCCCACCTCCGCTGGACATCCGCTTGAGCTCCAGGGCTGTCTGATAAGAGCAGGACGTGTCATACATTTGGAGGCCGTTCCCACTCGGAGCCACCATTGCACTCCCTGAAGACATTTCGCCTCTCCCAAACACGGGAATCGTAGGGATCACCTAGCACCAAATAAGTTAAGACGTAAAGAGAGCAGTCATTATAAAACACTACGTAAGGCCTCTATGCATATTAGAGCAGGTGAAAGTCTGTAATAATCCTGTATTCCCTCCTAAGTGCGTGTGGTAGTAAAAACACGGGTTGGATAAGACAAACTAGGCTGCATACAAAGTATGGGGTGTCACGACATGGAAGGCTTTCTCATACTTACACTGCACTGCCCGCCGGGGCGTATTAGGGACTGGCATTCGAAAGGGTTCAAAGAGCATTACTTAGGAAGTACTGCCGAATGTGAAGAAAATGAACATTTTCAGTACATTTGGTTTTGAGTTAAATAAAGGGGAATATGAATATAACGTAGAAAATGTTTTGAATCACAAATGGCGTATCCAGTAAACGCCCTTACTGCTGGCGCTCTTCTGCTTAGCTTTCACAGGAGAAACCTCGAATTTTCGTCCCTCCCCTACTCTGCCTAACCTCACACTTACATAAAGTTCGAAATCCGGGCAGTGAAATGGTAAATTATCAAAGTAGGGGATCTTGTCCTTGTCCCTTTGAGATTATAGCCTTAATGAAAATCTGGGCTCATTAAAGAGTGATTAAGCTTTTACCTGAGTCCGAATCGGAGTTGTGAAGTAAAAATCCAGCTGTTTTTACATTGAGCGAAGGCCATTTGAGCTCTAAATGAGCCTTCTGCCCACACGTACACAATATACAATCCTCCATTAAACATTATGAATAAATGCCAATGTCTCCTGTCAGGACCGGCCTAGATGAAAAATGTCAAGCAGACATGCTTCCTTCATCATCAAACTGAAGGACTGGGCATGTTAGGCCCCAATCCGCGGGTCGGGCCTTCGGGAGAAAGGCCGCTGAATTATTGTACTATGATTAAGTACGATTAGGCTCCCTGTACTACACTTATTAGGGGTTATGATATGACAGGGTAAGTGTAGCCGTAAATAATTTACAAGCTCCAAAGCAATACAAATCCGGGAGCTCAATGTCGAGCCCCCACCTCTCTATTGTAAATACGTATAGAAGTCCCGTTAGAATTCCTGTAATTTCCAAACCCATTATCCTCACACGCCGAGAAACGGCGGAAAACACTTTCTAGGCCGTTCTTGGTGGGAATGGGTGAGATAGGATCAAGTATATTGCTCCTGATTGCAGCTCCACACTATTGTACCCTGGGTATATGATATTCCTGATTTACAGAATAAATACAGTAAAACGAGGCAGGGATTGAGTGGAGACTTCAGGAACTTAAATTGGAGAAAGCTACATCTTCATTATTGGCACTCTCCGGGGCCATGCATAGGAATATTTGGTTTCATTAAAGAAAAAATTATTCCATCAGGATTCAGGATTCACGATATGGATCATAGGTCCGTATTAAGGCATCCAGTTGTTCCTGGTCGGAAGGCTACAACTTCCGTTTACAAGGGGAGTAGTGTGCGGGGTCCACGGAAATAGCCGTCGGCCCCAACAGCACGCACAGTCTAAATCCTCTAAAATCTATTACCTCACCTCAACCCCTTCCTCCGATTCATATGCAAATAACATAAAACATATCCGCTAATACCTCAAATTCTGTTCAGCCGTTCTCAATAAGGCCCAAGTGCACTTTCACTTCCGGAGAAAGCTAGACGAGAACTCCCCATGTATGTAGTCTACTACTAAAATTGGTGTATTGAGTTCTCAAGTTGATTAGCCAGCCTCCTGGAAGCTGAGGGCTTACCTGGACTCGAGGATTGAATAGGCGGGACCTGGCGGAAAGTCGTGTTAGTAGATTAGAGTTCCGGCCTTGGGGTGATAGGGAAATGATGTTTTCGTGTACGGAGTAATTTTGGTGTTGATAATACCGGGACAAGGAAACTCTTCTGACTTCCTGCAAACGTCCGTCGAGGACAAGTACGTCCTTCCTGTTCCCTTCCTCGAAAATACGGCCGTGGGTTTTGGGCTGGCTGGGGCCCTTGGCCAGAGGGAGGGAGGGAGGAGGCAGGGCTCGGGCTGGAGCTCCACTCAGACTCCGTCCGCCAGAACCCGAAACAGCAACAACCCGGGGATCCTCCGGGCCGGGCCCGGGCCCTGAGCCCTCCCTCTCTCATAATTACCAGCCCGCCGGGGCCTGTCTAGCCAAATCCCGCACCCGGCTTCTCCAAGCACAAATCTCCCATCTTTTCTTTAGGAAATCGGACGGAAACTACAAAACTTTCCTCACTACCTTCCGCTCCGCCTTGCCCGATTCAATTACCGAGATAGGAAGGCTCTATTAAAAACCGGCTACCAGGATTTATGGGAACCACTATTTCATGCAGGGAATTTAATAGGCTCTTCAGATCATATCTTAAGGCTTCTCATTAAAAGATACACAACTTGTAGTAAATCAGTTCGGATGCTTGGAAGTGCCTCCGCCATAAAATATGTATGTAATACTTCATACAATTAGATAAAGGCGGGTCTTATATATAGAGATTCTGTTGGATTATATATGTATTTCTCTTTTCATCTCGGAAGAAACAATTCTTCAAAGTAATAATCAGCTGAATTAAAAATGCATTTTTTGTAGTCGAAACCTAAAAGTTAAACTAACTTATTCTGATCTGAGAGCAGTACCCAACCTAACGAGAGTTGACTTAAATCTCGCTTTATCGCATTATTTAATAGGATTTTAAGCTGTTCCATTATAGCGGGTGGGATTTAATTCCGCGGCTGAAATTTATCCCATTTGACCTAAATTCCATCACACTGGGATTCAATTAAATCAGTTTGGATTCGGTTAAATCACACTCCCATTGAATCCTAATAACTCTGAGACTCTGCACCTGAAGCTTAACCTATCGTATTCTATCATTACTCAACCTAACTTAATGTAATCGAACAACATTAATTCCACCTAAATTAATATAACCAATCCTAAATACAGCTAACTTTGACATTCCCAGCTTAAATCTATTTTTTATGGTCCAAGTTATTCCAGTTTTTGATTTTTGTCGACGTACATTACCTTTTGCAAGACAGTTCTGTTTTCAACTATCATACGTCAGAACTACTTCAAAATGCGCAAAAAACGCATCAATGTTTTGATGCCTTTAGGCTTCTTCAGGGATAGATGTGCACGTGGCTGTCCGAGAAGACACTTACTCTAAATGAAATAAAGGGAAAGTACAAGGAACTCCAATTTGCTCGTCTTTCTCTGCTTTCACCGCCCTTTCCCTTGGGTTTTATTACTTTCCCGCCATAAAGACTGCCAGACATGAAATAGGCATATGCTTTTATGTTCGTCTAAGAAACTTACTCGAGTAGAATTGAAGACGCTGGTAATAAAACAATAATGTACGGTTGAGGGAGCAGGGCCGGTGATAAATTTCCTAAATATAACGTGATATTCCTGTTCCTTCCAGGACACTCGGCTCTGTGTAAATCATTATTACGGCCTTGCCTACAGTGAAAGTGTAATACTTTCTGTTAAGAAAGTGCAACGCATACATTTAATGTAGTAGTCACCACTGTGCTCTGGGTCTGGCACTAGGAATAAATAAAAGGGTGGTATTTAATGCTACCCCAAAAATATTGAACCTGTCCCTCAAAAGTATTTACATTTCATAATAATGAAGTTAGACGAAAAGGTAATAATCGGGTCCCTCAATAAAACTGAAATTAGCCAAAGAATTATTTAAACTTCCCTAAATAAAATAATTAAACAGGCTATATTTTAGTCTTTTACATTTACTTACATTGACTTGGGCATAATTAACAACTCTAATTACCTATATTAAATTTAATGAATTTCGTATTGTTTTTATACCAGAATCTAGATTTTGAAAGCCGAAGGCGTAGTCGCATGCGCGCAATTTGCAATTTCTGTAGGTGTGGTTCAGAAAACCGCCACCACATAAGAGAGACCTGAAAGACCTGTCGCTGTAACCAAGGACACAGCGCCCCTTGCAGCTGTCTCCTTCCCCATGGACGCTACTGAGTCTGAAATCTGAAAGTGTAAGTGTTAGGTGTATAAAAATGGTTAAATCTTAAATCAATATGGAGGAGTGAGAATGAAGAGGTAGGAAAATGGCGGTAGGGACTCTGGAGAAAGTCCTGAGTGTCTGGTGGAAGGCGTAGAAGGGAGGGAGGAGGGAGGAATGATTCAATAGACCTTTATTAAAGGCGTTATTCTTCTTCATGGAAGGAGAGATAACGACGGCCTCCCTGCCGAGCTCTCTCTCGCCTCCCAACTTTCTCGGCAGCATATTTCATCGAGCGGCCATGGCTCTAAGTGCGGGCGGGGACATAGCAGGAATAGTAGGCCCCATTTACAGCTCCCTCCTACTTATGCCCAAAGAACAGACTACGGCTCCCCTTCCCCCCAATTCCTCCCCGTCGCTCTTTTAGTGCCAAAAAGTTTTGGACCTCTCGTTATGCTACGTGATATCATCATTATCAACTAACTTTCTATAGAATTGAATTTCCAAACGCCTCCTCCACACCGCCCCATCCCTCTCCTATGCCTATAGAGCTAATAGGAGGGTTTCCCATTTCCAAAAGGAGCCTACAATTTATTAGGCCCTCCGTCAAGATCCATGATAGTAAGGATGAGGATTCTTCCCATTTATCCAACTCCACCAATTTATCTGGAACTTGACAATACGGTGATTCCCTTTTGACGTATCTCGCTCCCTTATGTTGTAACCTGCTGAGATTTGACACATGCGGAGGTCCCAAAATCGCGTATATGTAGTCTGATGTAGATGTCATCCAATTTTTAACTCAAATCGGTTGCAATAATTTTAATAAAAGCTACACTGGTCTTCAACACATGTACACTGTCACTGTTCATAATGGGGATCCATGGTAAATCCAAATAGAACTGCGGGAAGAGTTTCAATCTTTTGATACGAACCGTGTAGGTACTATTATGGTGTAGGAATTTAATGTCGTGTTTTTAGGCTAAATGCCTTATGCAAATGTTGGAAGGAGCATACGCTCCGTTTTTGTATTTATCTTACTGTAGGGGAAACAGCGGGAGAATGAGAGAGGAATTATGCCAATATGAAACTATTCAGGATTTCCTCGATTGCGGCCAGAGTAGAAGGGAGAGGAAAAGTTAAGATTGATACGCGGATGTTATATTTTTTTAAAGGAAGGGGCTAAACATGTAGAAATAAGATAGGAGCCCTTTGAAAAGGGAAGCTCAACTCCTTTCCTTCCTCCTCATTTCCTTTCCGCCATCTCCACGGCGGATCTGAAATCTGAACTTAAAATACAGAGCTTTCCAAATAAATACGTGTAATCCCTCCATTCTTCAGTTTAAGCTAGAAAACCACGACTGACAAAACCTTTACTTTTTTATTTACGTAATATGCCGCCTTCCCCATCTCATTTCACTTTTAAATGTCTCCCTGACATATCCGTCAGGGTTTTTTTTAACAGCGTGATTTATTGAGACAGTACTCCTAATGCAATCTGTAATCCAGCCCAAGGCCCAAGGAGATCGTCGGTGTCTGTGCCTGTCATTGTTCAGGAACGGCATCAGGCCGGGACATCGAGATAAATGGGCCTGTTTCCGTCTCACATCTTGGTATCTCCTTTTCTTTCGAAGCAAGCCTACATACTACTAGTTCTGTTAAGGATCAAAAGTAATTCATAAAAAATACTTTTACGAAATCAGTGTAAAGATTCGGAGTTAATCCTTATTCCATTATCATCAAATATGAAGTAGCACATCATAGATTGTGCATGAGTGGTTATGTATTTATTTAGTCTCCGTATCCTCCCGTAGTGAAAGTAGAGTGAAAGCAGTGTGAGAGTGGGAATAACTGCGCAATTAATTGGAACACGATCCATCCACTGCTGGGCTGATAGGGCTATCAATCCTGAAATAACAATGTTGTAGCCTGATACAAATCTACCAAAACATTATGGCTATCCCTCTCTATCTCTCCTGTAACACGAGAACGCTGTATCCTCCCTCCCTCTGTCTTGTATTTATATATGTATGTTCAGCGAAGAAGGAACCTATGGGACGGGCTATCTGTTTTGTAGGCTCTCCCGGCCAAGCATTAGCTCAACCGTATGAAGGACTGACATTTATCAAAAATCATTACGCCTCACTGCCTATGCCCATGACTACTAAACCCTAAAACCACCCAAAAGCTCTGGCTCAAATTGAGTGAAAGTTAGAAGGCACTAGGGTCTGCTAAATACTGAACAGACTACGCACCTAAAAATAAGCCAATCCGATTGGATGGCATTAAAAGAATAGAAAAAAAGGTTATAAATATTTTTAAATATATATTTTTTGAAGTAACATTATTCTCTTTAATATTTAGTTAACTCACAATTGTAACATTATAGATAGAAAATTAAATCAATTAATTCTTAAATTAATAAATAACTACTAACATTTTAACAATAGTCGTTAAATACGGATTGTCTATTTCGTACCGAAAAAAATTTAATATTTCGAAAAATCTATAACATTCAGCAGGAATTTAGTTTCATTATAACTTTTACCCAAAAACAATAACGAAACCTAATCTAACAACCCAACCCAACCTAACCTATCCTAACATTTATTCAAATATATTAACAAATTGATCCTTGCATTTACCGGTAAAAGCTATATTTTAGCCGACATAAAATTAATACCCATTAAGCCTACGCAATGTTTAAGTTAGCCTGTACTGCCTGTTTCCAGTTGTTCCGGATGAGCCACCGTAAAGGCCTGCTTTTCCCTATAGAATGAAATATCTATTTTATGTCAAGTTAGGTATGGAGGTCAACCCGTTAATAATTATTCCTTGGCTCAATATAGGATTGTTCCAATGACTGGGACTGGAGTGCATAGTGCACGGTGCATTTCCTCCTTAAAAAATGACTCAGCTATTGCGTGACGGGCCTTTTGGTGCACAAGGCACACTTTGAAGGCTTGACTTTACAGGAAGGGGTTCCTCCCCCTGCTGGGCCGGGCCCTACTCACTCAACTGAGGAGGACGACTTTGAGCGTTGGTCACCGTAATTAACGGGAGGAGAAGGGCACGTGTCCAAAGGGCAACGAGGATGCCCCCTTGTTGGTGTTTACTCTTTCCAAGTGCCAAGGCCTTTTACATCGTTACATTATGCGAACTCCCCTGCTCACCTCAGTTGTAGTTTGAACTTACTTTACAAGGTCTACCTTTTGTAAACAAGCAAATAGAATATAATTGTTTGCTTGGTGCCGTTTTTAATATGATTTACTTTGTGTAGTCAGTAGCTATGTACATATATTCGTTCCAACAAATTCTCACGTTCGCTCTGTGTACCCAAGCGTGTCTAGCTTTACAAAAGTAGGATATTTTCTAGCTTCTGAAGGGTGTAAGCATTCTTAGGCGCCTAAGTTCTGTTTTACGTATGCACTGATTGGAAGGAAGGTGTCAATGTGAATAGTGTACTAGTTATCACATCACCTTCCAATGTTTTTTTACGTTTGTATGTACTTATGCACAGCTATTATGTACAGTTTGGAATTAGTAATGGAATAGTATCTAAGTATGGAATAGTAGTAGTAATAGTAGCTAGTAGCTGCAATGGAACGTTTTGTTGACGCCAGTTTTGCATAATCATTCAGAATATTTAGTAGTATATGGATTCACGAGTCTTCAGACGATACCTATTAGCCTACTTGCCTTACTTGAGAATAGACAAACACTCTCATTGTTGTATTGTAAGTGTTGGAAGCTGGTCTCATTTTCATAAAGTCAAGTTAAAAACAGCATTAGCAAAAGTCCGAAGAAGAGTTTTTCGAAAAAGTGGCTCCAGCACTTTTTTCTTCTGAATTTTTTTTTATATATTATCGCATAGGACAATGCAGTCAGTCCTGCCCATTTTGCTGTCCCTGTTTCTGATAGTGAGCCTTCCTGGATCAATACCAGGACTCCGAATCGTGATCCAGGGTTAAGACTATGACGAGACCTGTAATCGAACGAGTGACTGTAATACAGTCGGAGCCCTGACCTGCATTGAGTCAAAGTGTACTTGCCTCCACGATTGGATGGTCTATAGTGACTACAAGGTCAAGTGCCTCTCAACTGCAAACCGGGCTTGCGATGGGCCAGCTGAGGATGGGACCAACCTTCTGGAATGCATTGAGAACGCCGTTTGTCTTAACGTGCCGGACTCAAAGGGGAACCAGGGCCCGATTCCAAAATGTGTCTGTGCCTTTGGGTTCGTCCCTGTCTCGAAAATCGAATGCTCGGGAGACGAAATTAAGGATGGATCAATTTCATTCAAAATATGCTGCCCAGGACGCTTTGAGGATCTTGAAAACAAAGTTCTGGTCATATAAACTAAGTTATTCCTCTCTGACACGATAAAATAGTTTATATTTATTTGACACCAATCCGTTCCACTTCCCATCTTAATTCAACCCCAGAAGTCTCTAACACTCTCTCCTTAACAATGTTCCCCAACGTCTCTAAATCTTGCCCCGTTGCGGCATTGGTATTTATCAAGAAATTTGCATGTTTGTCTGATACCATAGCATCCCCGTGTTTCAATCCTTGACACCCAGCTAAGGCGATTAGCTTCCAGGCTGGTCGGTCAGAATCCCAGTTAGCAAAGGTACAGCCAGCCGTCTTTTCATTGACCGGCTGCCGCTCTTCCCTGTACTTTATCATGACCTCCATGGTTTCCTCAGTCTCTTCTCGACACCTCGGGATCCCTTGAAATACTGCGGACACAAAGATCCAGTCCTTGGGAACTCCACAGTGCCGGTAACTGTAGTCTAGATCCTCCATCTGAAGAACTCGGACTTGTCCACAGTCATCTACAATCGTTGCACTGACCAGCCGATCCTTGACCTCCGTCCCATGAGCCCCAGCGTTCATTCGGAGGGCCCCGCCAACCGTCCCTGGAATCCCGCAAAGGAACTCTAGCCCGCCAATCCCTTCCCTAGCACACAGTTTGGATAGCTTGTATTGGGACAGGCCGGCCCCGACCTTGATTTGGTCCTTCTGATGGTCACAAGAGAAGCTGGAGAAGCCTTTTCCAAGCTTAACTACGAGGCCCGGAACACCGCCGTCTCGTATTAGGACGTTGGATCCCATCCCAAGCGGAGTGACCGGCATGTCTTGCCGCTTTCGTTGGAGCACTTGCACGAGGTCGGAGAGGTCAGATGGACGGAACAGGATTTCGGCTCTTCCTCCCACTCCGAATCTAATGTGAGAGGAAAGCGGGGCCTCAAAGGCTACTTTACAATTAATTCCGCTAAACATTTTAATATTACACTTTTTGGAAGGGGCTTTAACACTGAAGTAGTAACCAAATGCTAAAAGTACTAGCAAGCCTATTGCTCCAATTACTACTGGATGAACCATTATTGTGAATGCATCCATAATGTAGTAGTAATGCAACGAACTGTAGATATTATAGTCAAATAAATAGTTGTAGTAGTTGAAGTTCCAAAATAAAACATACAACATGTGCTTGTCGTATAACTGTAAGAACTGACTCTTCAATTTCACCACTGCATCTTATCAAATAGTAAATATGAAACTGCGTGGTCAAGACATATGATTATCATATCATGCTAATAAGTAACACGGAGCTAGAGGGTGTACTACAGTACAGTTACCAGTATACATAGTCGTACTTCGTACTTGGTCACCTAACATTCAGCAAGGATTAGAGCGGGACTAATAAATGGAACATGTAGCATTAATGGTAATCTGCTTCTTCCTTGCTTCGCAGTATTCTCATCTAAATCCCACTGCATTTATTGTAACTTTAATCCTCATAGCGTCCCACTACGGAATAATTATATAACAATAGTCAGCAAATAGCCACAAATTGTAGTGTTATTTAACTTACATGGTCAAAATATTTCACAGATATTCCTAAGCCTAAACTCTACCCTAAAGCACTTAGTTACAATAATTAATTTTAAGGCTTAAATATTCGACATATTCATAGACGCCGGATTCTTGATGTTGAAGCAAGTCATTAATTTCTAATGATTGTCCCATACAAGGCGTACAAAACGTTCATTTTAAGGCACCTTGTGAAATTAGAGACGGGCACTCTTCCTTATATCTCGTTCGTAATTCGTGACACAGGACACAGGCCAGCTTCTCGCTATTGAGGCACTTTGGTTTATTACTTAATAATCTTTTCAAACTAAATTAAGGCTGTCACAAAACAAAAACACAAGTGACTACAGTTAAAATAATTTATTGTTGCGGCTATTGCTACTGAACAATACAAGAAACAATAACAGGACAAGCACGCACAAATAGTCAAATATTACTAATATTTCATTAATTACATGTTGTATGGCAGGAGGTCTGACAAGAGCGAAATAAGTGCCTATGTACAGCAGAATTGTTCCAGCGCACACAACACACAGTATTTGCGGTTTACCTTCAATTATTAACTGGTTATCAGTATTCATAAGAAGCAGTAAAGTCCTTCAAGTTTCTTTTAGACGCTAACAACTCATATTCATATGCTACAGAAATGATGAATGTCTACATACTACAATAGTACATAGATGCACCAATTGTCGAGAGCCACATTTAGTAATTTAATTATACAGCTCAAAATAATTACGTTTTAAAGAATTTGTAAATTCTAAACTCTACCTAAATAGACTAAGCCGGATCCGGATGGATGGTAAGACTTGCACTACCTGCTCATCATTTTGCTACTTAAATGAAAAATTATGGTAACAACCTCCTTAGGTTTACTGTGCTTTTATTATAAGAGTTGTTACGTGCATCTTTTGTTAATTCCAAGTCCGATTGCCACACTCAAACTATGTAGTCCCATGCCTCAGAATGGCTGAATTAGACAATCTAGCACTATGACCCAATCATAAAGACTCATTATATGGATCATTCCTCTCCCCGACACTCCCCAATTAGAATCAGATCAATTCATCATTTATAACAGCGGATTAGAGCCTAAGATTTCGGAACAGATTGGGCGTGAGGAAAGCTAAAGAGCTATTTAATGATAAAACAAGACAGGAAAAGTCGAAAGAATTTTGAAACCAAATCATATTACACAAGTGACAAATGAACAAATTACATTAAGTTATATATGAGAGGTTGGTGGATGTTATCAGTACTCCTGTGTTCGCGTCTCTTGAACAACGTACATTTGGCTGTTCTGGCCAGGGGTGACTGAGGTGGTGACGAAGGATCGGTGTTTGGCACGAATGACTGATAAGTTACTCTCGGCAGCCTCGGCCCGCTCTTCGGCAGCTTCCATCTCTCGTTGGCATCGTCGGACACGGGTAACACTCGTTGCAGACACACTCTCCTAAAATAGACGTTCATTACAGAAACAGGTCCCAGTTTTAATGCAGATCAGTACTCGGAATTACCATTTCTTGTAATTGTCGCTTGTAGGCATTAGCCTTCTGTCCAACTTTGTCCAAAGCTTCCTGCAATAGCGCTATGCTGCTATGATCTTCCTCGCATTGCATCATAATTTCCTTGAGACTTCGCTCCTTCTTGCGAAGGATCTTAGTCGTCTCAGCATGACGACGTTTCTCCTCATCAGCTTCAAGTTCCAAGTCACGAAGCTGAATTCAAAGGTGTTTGTGAGACCCAAATTACAGAATTCATTGAGAAGTGCATAACTTTTTTGTTAAATTTACTCTGGCCTCCAATTTCGAAATAATACGCTTTCCTCCAACCAATGCATTAGTCTCAACCTCTTCGAGACGAATAGTCAAGTTCTTGACCTCGATCTCGAGTGTCTTCTTGATACTCTCAATCTTCACAACACGCTCCTGCTCCTCATGTAAGATCTCGACAGTTCGAACCAGCTCACTCTGGGCCTTCTGGAACCGATCATCGGCCATCTGGTGTGGAAATAGAGGGCAAGATTAGTCTTGTTTAATGGTTCGTTGGGTGCATTAGAGTATAATGGGTTCAGGATAATACCTTTAACTCCTTGGAAACCTCATCGTAGTCCGAGCTGAGGATTGAGAGCTCTTGCTCAATCTTAGTCTTGCATGAGGCCAGGTTAATGTTGATTGTTGTGAGCTCGTTGACTCGGACCTGGGCCTCCTCCGCTATCTGCTCAGCCATTCGCTTCGATCTTTGCGCCTGCGCCCAGAAAAATAATGCTAGGATATGGGAGCGGGAGAGTTGAAATGTGACCAGGGACTTACGGCCTCGCATGCGCTTCTAACTTCATCCAACTCAGCCTGAAGTCCGTTGGCTCGTCGCTGGGCCATGCCATATTGATCCAGAGCAATTTGGAGCTGTCGTTGGCATTCGTCATAGTGAGCAGTGATTTCCTAAAAATTCAAAGGGAAGCCTCGTGTTAGGAATATGCATTTAGGATTGAGTATTTTCTCTATTGAGAGAATTCGTACAGTGAGTTGAATGCTCTGTTTCTTGATGGTCTGTTGAAGACTGATGTTAGTCTTGTTGGCGACGTCCAATGACATTTCCATCTCTGTGATCTGGATTTGGAACTTCTTCTTAATCCTCTGGACCTCGGTCTTCAATCGGGTCTCGGCTTCAACGAGTCTCGAGTTCAGCTGCTCGATCTCAATCGCATAGTTCTTACTGTGAAACAAGAAGCGTCAGAGATCAGAGAAAACAATTATCTTGGCATATTCCAAATTAAATTCAAATCGGCATTATGCTGTTATTATAACAGTTTTCTTGTCTTATCAACCCTACACGCAAACCTTATATCATGCCAGAGCTCAGCTTCTTGCACAGCATCACTATTTGTATCAGCCCCGCTGGGTATGGCCTGAACCTGAACACTTGAAGTCTGAATGACTGAAGAACTAGTTGTGGGCCGATCAAACTCTTTAAAATGTACTTTTCGCCTATCAGTAGCCATGACATGCTCAGGACCGGAATCGGAGCCCTTTGCCAGTAAATGATTATATTTCCCAGCGATGGTCTCAAAGGCATCAAGCGTTAGCTCAGTTTTAACTTCTTGAACAGCTTTCTCCGTGAATGCCCCGAATGATCGAGTCCTCCGCATCCCACCCACACTAGTTCCCAGAGATGACTTCCTTAGCCTAATCTCTCGATTCCGTTCCAATTCTCCCTGCTCGAGGGCTGAGAGAGCGGGTGACTTTGACATGAGTGCCTGCCTAATGGACATCTTGCTCATGGAGTACTGAGCGGAGAGAGTGCTCTTACTTCCGCCCAATTGCACTTTCCCTCCCTCACAGGACTCCTTAAAGGATCCAGCTCGGCTCAGCCCTTTGGTCTGCTCTCTATCCGAGGCCTCCATCAGGTTGGCAATGTCTCGTTTGGTGTAGGAATTGACCCTCCTCAGGCCAGACGGGTCGGGCGGAGGTCGGGCCTTGATAGAAAGCTCATCTGTGAAGGGAAGGCGTGGGAGCCCGTCTGCCCTCCTCGGCTCACCCGACACCTTCTTGTCCAGGTACTCAATCATGGGCTGATAGAAACTAAAGGCAAAGTTGAAGTTGTCCTCGTAGGTGGAGGACGAGGGCTTGGGCGTCTTTCGGCTACGGCGGGATTCCCGCTCTCTAGAGTCCCGGTCCCACCGGGAGGCGGCTATTAGAGCCATGGCCGAAGAAGAGGATGCCATTTTGAGGACTTTCACTGTGAACGACGACTAGGCTTGGAGGAGGAAAGCGCTCAACTGACTCCAAAACACTCGGAATTGATACTGCCCGGACCAGGAAGGAAGCTACTTCATATTTGCTTGTCCACATGTAGACACGGGGTAGGTAAATCATGTCTGAGCTGAAACATGTTTTTCTAATTCTAATCATAGGGCCTGCCAGGCCAGATGCGGTACTAATTTCATAGATCCATCCCGCGGTTGCGGTTCTGTGGACTAGATATATGCTCCTCAAGTGCTGCCTACCCTTATTCTTTTCATTGGATGCCAACTAATGTAGCTCAGAGCTCTTAGGAAAGAATGAGGAATCGTGTGGAACCGGAAATATGCGATATCAAAGGAGGTCTTGGCTAATCCGACTGTCTGTCGTTCAGTAAAATCAGGCCCTACCTAAATGAAATTTATTTTTAGACAAAATTATTACCTAGTTTCTCATACGCATGTCTAGAGAAAATATCTCGAATTAGTTGAGCAATTTATGCATTCGTATCTTGATATAAATTACATAGACTATGATTCGCATGTGCTCTTCATTTCATTTGAATAAGTTTAAGACTTGCCGTCCAAAAGATCAATATTCGGAAGAAGGTCTTACTAAGCGGAAACACATGTTCAGAAGACTTATGATACTGCCAAGTGGCGGCCTTGGGAGAAAATAAATTAGGTTGGAATGCATTGTAAATGGGAAGCCGACTTGAAGCAGACGAGGAAAGAACAGAACCCACTTGACTGACATCCGTCATTCGGATTTGATGCATGATAGGTAGCATGTAACTATTACGTAGAGTGACTATTTTTATCCACAGTTCTAGTACTGCATATGCATACTACCTGATAAATTTGCCAGGCTACTTACTCCAATCCACTTATAAGTAGGTTCTTACCGAATGCTCTCAATTTCTTCTTCCTTCTCCATAAGACGCCGTTCCATCTCATGACGATATTGGGCCAAATCCGCAGCCAACCGCTGGGCTCTGGCTTCCTCGGCTTTGCGACCCTGGTTGGAAATTCAAAACTTAATTAGGGTCAAATCCAAGAAGATTCCGAATAACGATTAAAGTAAGTTCATTCGATATTCTGAATCTTATTGGAATCAATCGAGCTTGCTTTCAACTTACAGCTTCAGCCTCTCTGTAGGCGGCAGTAAGTTCTTCTCGTTCGTTTTCCAGGCGACGGCACTCGAGCTCCAATTCATGGTAGCGCCGATTAATTTCGGCGAGCGTGTTCTTGGTGTCGTGCAAGTCGTCACTAATCTTCTTGTTCTCCCGGGTAAGGAAGGAATTCTGTTCCCGAGTTTTGTCCAGTTCATGGGTCAGCTGTTGGATTTGCTGCTGCTTGGTCCTGTTGTCCCGTTGAGAGGCTTCGTAGAGGACGGCCAACTCGTCCAGCTTGGCCTTGAGGTCAGCATTGAGGCGTTCCAATTGGTCAACTCGCTTTCCTAATTCCCGAGCAGTTCCATTGGCCTGAGCATATCAAAACTACATATCAGCATAACGTGCCTTAGATGACTGGGACTTTCACTGAGGCCTAACTGACCTTCTCCAAGTCGATGATGAGGACTTCGACCTCGCTCTGGAGCCGAGACTTTTGCTTCTCCAATGCCAGGCACTTGGCCATCAGAGACTCAATTTGTTCCTCTTGCTCTGAGATACGGATATGGAACTTCCGCCTGAAATAATGAAAGTTGACCGTATGGAAGCTTTGATTTCCAAATATCAATTGACATACCTGATATCCTCCACTTCCTCAGCACGAGCATGGACCTCGCTCTCGTACTTGGACTTGAAGACTTGACAGTCTCCGTTGGCCTTCTGGAGCTGCCGTTCCAGGTCCAGCCGAGCCTCGGACTCTTCCTCCAGCTGAACACGGACGGACTCCAGTTCCATTTCAACGGAGTGCAGGTGGCTCTCGAGCGTGACGCGCCGTCGGTCCTCGTCCTCCAGCCGTCGCTTGCAGTCGTCCAGCTGAGTAATCACTTGGGTCCTCAAGTAAGTGATGTTCTCAATGGAGATCTTCAGTTCCTGGACTTCCTTCGTCAACTGAATGTTCTCCTAAATGGGTTTTTAAATTGCAGGATTAGTAGGATTCGTATGGGCACGCAGAATGAATGCCGATTCGTGTTCGCTTACGGTTGAAATCCGTTGCCTGGATGACTGAACGTCCATGATGGTCCGATTGCATTCCTCAATCTTAATGTTCAGCTCGTGGACGATGATCTCCAACTTTTCAACTTGCTTGATGCTAATAAGCTAAGGGGTAGAATAGAGTAATATTAAGGTTGAATCACGGCATTTGCTCTCAAAAGTTACATTTTTGAGAGCTCATATGCTTGATCGATTTGCATTTTAAAATTCATTATAACATCATATCGAAAGGGTTTAATCACGCATCCAATCCTCATTTAATTCTGCAAAGTTGGACTTTTCACCTTTTCCTTGTTGATGGACTCGACCTGGGACATGAGCTCAAAGATATCTTGTTGGAATTTCCCCTTGTCCTTCTCAGCCCTGTAGAACAGAAAGGCATTGTATAAATAGTACTAATATAGTACAAAAGAAGCTACGTTGGCTCTTCCGGTGACATTCAACGCTCATTCAGTTTATAAAAAAAGAACCCTTCTTCCCTATTTAGAAGAGCATCACTGAGGAATGTAAGGACACACTTATGTAAGCATAGGAGCGAGCTATCATAAAAGTGCTATCAGGCTGGAAAATAAACAGGAGCATGAAAGTAACGTAGACTGAGCTGAGATCCTGAATCAGCCGAAGAAATTAGTGTTCCTCTTCATTTACGGTTCATGGTTGTTTGAACAGAGCGTAGGATCCTGGAGACCCAGCGATGAGACAAAACTGAGGATTCTAAAAATATAGCTAGGTAGACTCGAGGTTCTAAAATAGACCTAAGATTCTTTCGACTAGTACCACCCTCAGTATAGGACCTACACGTTATCTCTAGAACCATCTATATGCCTCTCAGATCATATTCTTCAAAAGTCAACTATTCTGTTCTAGAATCCTTGTATATAGTTTAGGAAACTATTTGTTATCTCCCGTCCCAAAGGAATTTCCATTCGGTTCCAAGAAACTTCCCAATACATACTCAGAGCTTCGTCAGCAAGAATTCAGATAATTTGTTTTCATTTTTCTTCATGTCATTTTCCAACTTTCAAGTTCATTCCGTCTAATTTACTCATAAACGGTTGCGCTATTCAGTGAATCAGCGGGAACCAAATAAAAAGTTTGGTTGGATTTGGATGGCACCGAGCTGATGCGCATGCATATGTAGGGTTCGGCCAAACCACACCTATAAACCTAACTAAACACTTATAAATGTAGCTACCAAATTTTATATCTACATGTTCAGCAAAATTACGTGGAAACTGCATGCATTATTGTTTGGTACAATCAATCCGAACAGTTTAAAGACGAACCTAGCTTTGGCCTTGGCCAGTTGATCAAGTTGGTCTTGGTAGTCGGCAATGGCCTCCTGATGCTTCTTGCGGAGGATCATGGCCGTTTCCTCGGACTCCATATGGACATCTTCCAAGAGTCGTCGGAGTTTGGACAACTCCTCGTCTCGCTTCTTGTTGATGATGAACTGTGAATACCGAAAATACATTCTTAAAATCAAGCTATATACTGAGCACGAGCAGCCCAGATTGGATTTCGTGGGAGATGTACCTGTCCCTCAACACCGCATTCGGCTTCCTCAAGCCTTTCCTGCAGCTGGATGACTTGAACGCTCAAATCAGCCTTCTCACGCTCAATCTGCGGAAGGGAACCAGAGATAATTGTCATCATGCAGGCAAAGGAGCCAAACTTAACCATTAATCATCACATCAACAGTCACTCGATGACTCGTGACTCCACAAATAACCCGACTTTTCTGCCCCGGCCTACAGTAAAGGCATCCGAGCTCAGAGTCCGACTAATGTCGTTTTAGTTCATTGCTCGCCGTGCGTGGGCTGAAGCTAGAGGAAAGATTGATTCAATCTCGCTCCTTGTCGGAGCCGTGGAAGAGGCTAGAGAATTTATAGACTACCTACCTCTAATGAAAAACAGTTCAGCGTTAAAAATAAACTGAACTCAATCGAATGTTGACTCCTCTTCGATTTTTTTCGCTCTAGAAAGTTTACGGAGCGAAGAGCGATATCATGACGCCTCCGCAGAAGAAGATTACCGTCTTCTTGTTCTGATTCCGCTATGTACCAGTGCCAGTATACATAGAACACAGAAAACATTCCGTCCTACTACAGAATATATGTACATAGTTGTGCCAGTTGCGCCTTGTCCATATGGGATAGCTCTCCATCTCATCCGCAAAGAAGCACTTCGAGGTCTCAAATTTCGAGTACGAGTTCTGCATTTGGAGGATTTGGTGCTTAACGATGTGATTTCAAGCATCATTTTCGGTATTAGTAATATGCTTACGTAGTATTTGACTGATTTATTCGTGTCCGACTGCTTGATGCGTTTATTCGAATTAACAGTGAATACAGGTATATTTACTACTTACCGACTACCGATCTAATTATTTTTCAGTAGCCCTGCTGCCAAATTGTGTCTTCAGAAATTCCTAACTAGCTTCTTGGCGTAAATTGATATTAAACATTTAGCCTAGTTTTCAGAAAGTAGAACAGCAAATGCATACAAAGCGTTTTGAAATCCGCATTCCAACTAAATATGTACCACATACTATGTATGTAACTACTTATCTTTAACTGTGTATTCGTAGGAATATGCATATAGAAGTGTGGGTTTACCGCTGAAACCGAAATCTTGTACAAACAGTCTGAGCGTACTGGATATACTGTATTGGAAAGAAAAACAGGAGCGAAAACCAATTTGGCACAAGTTCAGCTCGTCTTCTATGTAGCCTCAAGTAGGTGTAGGATCTTAAAGCATCGTTATTTTCTTAGAGACCCAATTTGGTTACCGAATCAGAATGGCCTTAAAGTTCAGACAGAAACGTTTCAACAGAGTCCAAAGTTCATATTTTACACCGCATGCGTTAATACGATACTAATGCTACCTGATGACAAGAACCTTGAAGACAAATTAATGATTAAAAATTATCTCGTCTTGAAAGAAATTGTCATTCTCTCCCAGCAACCGTATTTGGCTACACCTCGTACTCGAGTATAATATGCTATACTGCTGCGGTGTAATAAATGAGGCATAATTTTTGGCACTAAAAAATCCCTAGAGTGTGATCTGTCACAGTTTGCGCGCATATGTATAATATTTATATGCATACTGCTTGTTTGTCGGTCGTTATGTACCAAAATCGTAAATCAAAACAACATTTCTAGCGAAGATTTTATGCACCGGGTAATAAAGCGGTCAATACCTTCCGACGCAAGTTTGCTCAAGACAAAACGCAGCAGGTATAACAACATTCACGTACAGCTATACACAAAGTAATATTCCTGATATATGCCTTACCCTTTGACGGAGTTCACGTTCGGATTCCAAATCATCTTGAAGAAGGCGAATTTTATCCTAGGAATAATAAATTAAAAGATTGTTGGGGGGCAACGAGATTGTAAGATTATGCTTGGAACTTGGGACTCATAATAATTGCATCAGCCTTTTTCCCACATTAACTTCCTTTCGGCCCCTATATTATGTCAATTGAAAAAACTGGTGAAAGTAACATTCATAAGCAAATAAATAGGGAAAGTGCCAAATTAATTTATAAGTTAATTTAGTTCTAAGTAATTGCACCATCGTTGTAATTTACCGGTTATCTGTCAACTTCAATGGCTCGGTTTCCTATAACTGTCACTTTGACAGATTTTTTGAACAACTTTTTGTTTGGTTTTAAGTTTCTGGTTTTTGGACTTTCTTCGGCTGTATAATCTGGATTCGTTTCAGATTAAAAATGGAACATAAGTTAAGCAAAGCGAATTCAGCTGACCGAAACCTCAATAGAATTCTTACGTGCATTTAGGTATATAAAGTCTATAGTTGTTACTTCTGATGAAGTTATATTCTGAAAAATAAAGATAATAAATGTGCACTTGTCTTATGTAATACACCGTCGACGTTTTTGTATGTATGAATAAATGTCCACTTTATCTCCTCTTGGGAACATAAATATTATTCTAATAAGCCGGGGATCACCACTTTGACGCACTTTGCGTGGGACGTGAAAAGATTCCAATTTTCCATCCGCCTATCCATTTCATCTTCCTAAATATCATTACGAACTTCAAGTCTTGCCTCTACCCTAGATATATGCTATGTATATGTATGTACTACTACATGGCTTAGACTGAAGATTCTTGAGAACTCTAAGGCTTTAAGAGAAGTAACTGCAGAATTTGGCAAAGTTTCAAATTTATTTGGAAGTTTAGTCTCAGCCTTTGGTCCTGGCTTAGGAAAGACAACTAGGGAAGAGGACAGGTGTTGGCATTTGAGATAGAAAGCAGCAGAGAACAGGGAGCCAAAGGAAAAGTGCAGAATAGGCTTGTGAAGATCGGGAACAAGCGTCCATCTCATCTCCCGAAGCAAGCCCTGCCTTATCCCACTTTCCCTGCACTTGCTCTCATTCCCAATCCCTTTAAGCTTGTACGATTGATGCCTGTCAACTCTAATGTATAATGCCATAATATCATGACCCCCTTTAAACTCTAGTTTAAGGTCCTCCCCATACTTAGGAATAATGAATACTACTTACTTCAAGACGATGGAGGCTAGAGAGATCAGCAGAATACTCAATAGTCACATTAGCATCCCCACGTCCACCACCAGATGAGGAATAGTGGTAGCTTTTCGTCGTTTGTTTGGCCATGGAAGCCATCTTTGATCCTGGGACCCTAAAGCTCACTCACTAGGAACAATAGTAAAAATACCTAAATCACAAATATGAAAAATTGAACCAGGCAAAAACGACGTCGGGCACAAAATCCTCAAAATCCTCAAAAATTCTGAACCAAAATCAATCCCACCGTGCGCTGTGCATAGAGACAAGCGGATCCAAAACTTTCGCTCTCTTGCTCCAAACAAGCTATGTTTGAAAGTGTGAGGGTCTACCTTTTTGGAAACCGGTAGTATATAGCACAACTTGACCGCCCCCGAACCGAATCTAAGACCTTCTAGAGCCTGACTCAGTTGGTGGTAATGGTGATATCGGAGATATGCACACCGTGGTGGACCCAAGCTGGCAATAATCGTGGAAGGCAGGCAGGCAGGAAAGGAATCAAGAAGTCGAATCAGGAGATTGGAATTGGTACGGGCGTTGGAGGAAAAGGATACTGGCAAAAAATCTAGAAGGCTACGAGGTGCTCAGGTCGCAGGCGCCATTAAAATACTTTAGATCACTGTTTAAAAAAAAGGAAGGCAGGTATTTGGGTCCGGGGTGGCGGGTGTTGTTGTCATATACTATATGAAGGGAAAACCCTTTACCACAACATACCGGGTATCTTCACAGTCCTATTCTTAGGCTCCCTCATGCAAAAAGAGCTAGCGAGTATGACTTCACTACTCCCGGCTTAGCGAATCTCGGATTACTATATAGGAAGAAGACCATTTATAGACACGGGCTCTGTCGACATGCATATGTATGTACGGGCGTCCTGCCCTCCTCGTCTTCTGAATTAGATACTCCTTCCGAAATCTTGAGAACGGAGTCTTTCTTGTATCAACGCTGCATAGAGAGCCAGCATTATCTTATGCTAACTTGTTAAAAGTAGGACTTCTAGCCTGGTTCTGCCATAGGCCTACAAAATTACGATGTGGAAAGAACACATTCATATAATTCTGTTAGCTAAATGTTTCCTCCACCTTCCGCGTCACTCCACCCTCTTCATTAAGTAGTACACTCACGATGTTCCGATAGAAGCAGATATTATTAGTGTCATACGCATAAATCACAATTGTCAGGACCGGGGAGTGTTAGGACTGTCCAGGAACAACTTTCTGGGCTAGAGTCCCAATTCTGGAGAAAGAAGAGAAAGTCATTCATATCGCCTGAATGATTATAATTCCACCAATATTTATTCTTATTTACATAAGGTACATAGTGTTTACATTTACACATTACCTCACTTTAAAGCAGATATTGATTAATATGTACTCGCGCGAAAAGACACAAATAATTTATACGGCTTCGAATTAATAAATGGTAAAATAACTTAATCCTAATATATTATTGTGAATCGTCAAACCGGGCATTGAGTGGTCGAATTTTTATGCAGCATATACACAGTATATGCTATTGTACTCAGTTATGCAGGTCACAAACATCGTCACTTATTTTAACTAAACTACTAACTGCGTGCTGAACAACATGGAATTAAAAAAAACAAGACACTGGACGGCTGACAAATATGCTTAAGCAAATATCAACTAAATAGGCACAATCCAGGGAATGAACTGGTAACAGCAACAACTATACATACACATAAAAACCGTGATCATACACATATTTAATACATATAAATATGTATATTACATTCTGTACGTGTCACTCTTATTGTTTATTGAAGGATCTGGAATTAGGAGGAGAACAATGTAGACGGTTCTACAATTGTTCACACGCTCACAGTGAATAATTTCTAAGTGACACAGAGTAACTGATAAGACTTTCACTAATATTTAGAATGAATACGAAAGAGAATTATTTTAGGTTTCGTAGTTATTAGGAATGAAATGGCTTATCCTTCTTGCCCAAAGTCACTCGTGAATTTAATCAGCTTTTTCAAGTCTTCATCATTTACCGTGGGCTTGGAGGTTTCTAAAGATTTCAGCATATCACTCTTCAAAGAGTAAAAAAACACCACAAATGATTATGACTTTTTTAAAAGCTTTAACGTCATATACCTTACGAAGTATGAATGCAGCCTTACCATTGACACTTGGGGTTCTAATAACTTGTCTCCCTCAACGTCAGCCCATGTCATCTCAATCGCACCTGGAACTCCGGATGAGCATGGGGTTAGTAAATCATCTACAATGACATCCGGGTCACTCCGAGAAGGGCCACGAACACGGCGAAAGTGAGTTGCAGTCTGTACTTTTCGAACGGGTTGCATCAAAGCATCGCGGACCAAAATACTAATATCGGCCCCAGAGTAGCTGTGTAACCAGAGAACAGAATGAAACATTAGACAAGAGACGAGGCATGATGATACACAACATTTCTGAAATCGCACTAAATTCGTTAAGATAATGCTAACCCTTCTGTTTTCTTCCCAAGAGCCTTGAAGTCTTCGTCGGTCAAGTTGTTAGGGGTATTTCCCAAATTCAGACGGAACATGCCCGACCTTGCGTTCTCTTCTGGTAGTGGTATATAAATACGCTTTTCAAACCGTCTACGAATTGCAGCGTCTAGCACCCATGGAATATTGGTGGCTCCCAGAACTAGAATCCCTTCAGTGTCATTACCCACCCCTTGCATTTGAACCAGGAACTCTGTCTTAATTCGACGTGCACTTTCGGATTCATTATCAGATCGGGAAGAGCATAAGGAGTCAATTTCGTCAATAAATATAATCGAAGGCTTCCGGGCTCTTGCCACTTCAAACAAATTACGAACAAGCTTTTCTGACTCGCCCAACCACTTAGATACCAAGTCCGAGGATGAAACTGAGAAGAACGTAGAATTGCCGGCTTCTGTTGCTACGGCCTTGGCAAGGTACGACTTTCCAGTACCGGGAGGCTGCAATTTACACAAACGTTGAATAAAAAATAAAATAAAGATATTCTCCAAATTTAAGCTCAACTCTCAGTCACTCGCAACTCGTAACTCACCCCAAATAAAAGGATCCCCTTCCACGGAGTACGCTTCCCGGTAAAGAGATGTGGAAATTTAATAGGCAAAATGACAGCTTCCTTCAAAGCCTCCTTTGCTCCTTCTAATCCAATAACATCCGACCATTTAACACTCGGCTTTTCAACTACAATTGCTCCCTCCAACTTAGATTGGAGCTTCTTGGTTTCAGGATCTTCGTCATCATCACTGTCACTCTCTTTGTCTTTCCTATCAGAATAACAGGAGGTGAATGATTAGCATCAACTGAGACCGCAACCTAGAATAACAGAATCCGAGTTTCTGTTATGACGACGGGAGAAAAGACGGAGCGTACTTGGAATCTCCTGCCTTTACTGGTTTGCCTTTTGAAGGCTTCTCCGACTTTTTGATGAACTCTTTGATTTTCTCCGCTCGCTCCAAGTACTGAGTGCATTTCGCACGTATAGACTCCTTTGCCTTATCATTCTGTGCTTCATCTGTATTAAATAATTATAGAAATGATTGAATAGGTAGTAACTTCAATTACAATAATCTCTGGTAGTCAGAACACATGAAGTCTCCTTCAACTACAGAAACACAAATCACGAGCACCTAAGGAGTTGTTGCTCCTAAACCCTTACATTTGATGGCATGAAGGAAATATTCTACAGCGTGTTGATACAATCGGAAAGCTTCTTCATAGTTCTTGTTTCGGTCCTCCTCGGTAGCTTTTGTCACTAAGTCAATGGCTTTCTGAAATAGGAAGACACATACAAAATTATTAACCAATATTTAAAACAACATTGACAAATCAAATCTAGCCTGAACCTAACCATAGCCACTGGCGCGAACCACTAGCACTACTAGCTGTCAACCGAAGAATATGAAATTAATACGAAAAATCTATGTAATGTCTAATAAACGATTGATGTAACATTCACCAACCTGCAAAGTACTCCCACTGGCCATCGCAGTCTCTTGCTCTTGCTAAATTTACAAATCTAAAACTTAGTTGTTCCGTGTTCCGGGATTGAGGGTCAAGGGTGGAGTTGAAGAATCGTAATTTAATTTGAAAGAATGGAGAGTTCGTCCTTTCCTTGTGTTCAAATTCAAAACAACGTACACGTACAGCTGTAAAGTACGAAGAGGCTGGAGGGGAAGGTCAGCATCAAGACCAGGTCACAGGTTGCAGGTGTTGAAGACAGGAGATATAGATAGACACCCAACAACCTACAATATTAATACACTGAACCGACTGAAACACAAACCAACGAAGTCGAATTTAGAAGTTAAGTCGCGTACAGCATACACCTTTACGATTTAATTATTATGACTCACTTTTCGTCACAACAAAATGATTCAATGCAATGCCAATACGAATACTAAAGATGATCAGTGAAAACTCCACTGACGACAACCCCTAAACTTCCGTTCAAATACCAACCAAGCTCCGCCCGTCCTCTGTGTCAAAAATGCACATTCAACTCTCAGCAAATCATGACCGTCCGTCCGTGTAGTAACCCAACAGCAGAAGTTAAAGATTAGAACCGAACCTGTCGTATTTCGACTTCACGTATGGGAACCTCAAACAAGTTGGAGAGTTAGTGCAAGTCGACCATACATACGTTGCAAATTACGTGTTCAGACAGATTACGAATCGTACGCCTCTTACGAGTTGGTCACAGTCACATCACAACAGTATACAAAACTCTGGATCTATGTCGTAGTCTTGGGTATATTCCAGGGTGGCTAGACAGCGTCCGACTTGTTTGTTTGGGGGCTAAAATGGCAAGCCCTCTTTCTAGCCACCCTCCTGGTATAACCACTGAGTTCTGAATTAGTTGGTTCGGGCCGGGTCTTAGCCACCTAATTCAGAACTCTGTGGGTATAACCGAAGTATCCGGTGTGCGAGAGGGAATGTTTTGATTTGTATGTATATTTAAATCGCCCTGGAGAAAATCACAGATACCTTGAGAATTATGCTGACATCTTTCGACATCCTTACCGAATTTGTTGACACTTTAATATTCGCCATCCCATACCAACGATGATCAGAATATTATAATTCCTCCAACACAATAACTAGGTATAATGTGCTGCTAGGTGCATAAATTAATTCTTCATCGACAAAACACGGTTCATGAGCCTGGAGCTTCCGGCCTCTCCCTCGTTAATAAGTCCTTCACATTAAAAAACAAATATGTATGTTTTAGGGAACAAAAAAAGAAAAGAAAAGAAAAAATGTATTCTCACCAATTGCGCATAGTTCTCCGTAAATCATAAATGCACATCGATAAAAAAAACTGCAACCGCACCCTTAATTTATGGATTACGCTGCAATATCAAGATTACATCCTATTTGGTAAACCCATTCAGCGATGCCTCGATCCGGGACCTGTGTTGCATGCAATCCATCATGTTAAACGTGTACACAGATTCTTAACTTAGTTGTGGCTCCTTTTTACTGAATCCAATCATTGTGGGATTTAATTTTAATTTCACAGCAAAATTTCAAAATTGGTTATTCCACTTCTTGAATCAATAATGCGATTTTGTGATTTAGTCGGATTTCATTTGGCAGCATAATGTGGCGTGAGATCTAATAGGATTACGTGACTTAATTTCAGACTTTCTTCGGTGGCAATTAATGAAGCTATTGTTTAATTTTTATCCATTTTCTTGACCTATGTAGATGGCTAAGGCCAACCACACTACTGAGAGAAATTACCAGTAAGGCCAAGGCCCACTAAATATCATTGATTTACACTCCCTATTAAAACCCACCAACAACTACGCATGGTATTTTGTCATAATTTGTATGCAACGCGAAAAGTATGTTGGAAAAGATCCAATTTCGTCGAAAAAGCTAGGCATAGTAAAATTAGTGTGCTCTCAACTCGGAAGTGTAAGACCAGCTCAAGGCCAAATGAAACTGAACTAATTTTTTCCTGAGCGGACAGCTAATTCATTTAGCCTGGATCTGGTGTTAAATTTCCGAGTTTAGACTAGGTACATAGTACTACCACTAAAACAGTGTTGTCGTTTTTTGTTTATGGCCACGACATGTACTAGTATATCCTTTTCCGTAAGCTCTTCAAAATAAAGTCCCAGTTGAGACGGAAGTTAGCCCAGCCTAATACATTCCTTTGTTTTGGTACACCCGTGATACTTTCGCTTTCTTGATGCCGTTCCGTTCTCACATTCACTTTTTTTTTGGAGCATGTACAAACGCCGGGAAGGAAGGGAAGACTATTTTTTAGGCTATCATCTGTACTTCGGGGTTCGGGTATAAAAGGGCATATACATACTAGTAGAGATGCGGATGCGGAGTACGGAGTATGCCGCCGTCTCTGACTGTTTTTCTGGATTTCTGTTTCCAGGGCCCAGGAAATGAAATGAAAGATAGCGCCGTCGCCTCTCTCCTCACCTGCTCCAGCTAAAGTCCTCACCTGGATGTAGTTGTGGATTGTGGACGGACGTAAATAAAAGTCATATTTTACTGCCTGTGACATGTGAGGTTAAAGTTAACTCTCTAACTAGCAGCGATAAGGGAGCACGTGACCGGAACCGGCACCTATTCACTTCCTTCACATGTAAGCCAAGCAACAACGGTTACATACATATGTACATAAATACAAATAACATCGGCTTTTTTGCATCTAATATTGTAAAGTTAAGTATTCGTTAACGGCATAAAGTACTAACTAAACGATACCTAATACTACAGAAATACGTATTATATACACTATACACATACAGCTAACACAATAGCACATATGACATACATAGATAAATATGTATTTATGTTGCTTAACCATTAAACACGCCAATAGGAAAGTCATTCAGTGACCAACAAAGGCAGAATTAACTAAATAATCTAGGTATGTAGACTTTTACGGGGTTCTACCTACTAATATTAAATTAATTAAGTTGAGTTGCATAAAAAGTATAAATTACGAGTGAACAATCATGATGAAATAATGTCCAGAAATTGGGGCCCAAGCCCAAGGAAAGGATTATATCAAGAAATTCCGTTTACGTGTTGACTATCCTATAAAATATAGATTTTTTAAATAAAAATAAAAAATAACTTACGGCGTGTAATATGCCGTGTAGGTCATGGTCATAAGGGTTTTCTTTCATTTCTCATCTCAAGTTCGCACAGGAGAAGAGCTACAAAGATCAAAGATTAGTTGAATTATCAGGAAGAGGAAGACATTCGATTGCCTGTAATCGATACATGCACATACAGTCACATTTATTAATGACAAGAACGACCACTACAAACTACAACTACAGATCAATGGAAATGGATCGGTAATAATAATAACTGATAAGTGATAACGTGTGATAAGCCACCATTCGATAGCGTACCTACCTACATATGTATGTATTACATTTGCGATTTCGAATGTATCCAGATTCGTGTTTTTGAGTGAAACCGGCCGTTGCATTTAAGTAGAGTTGATTGTATGTAGACAAAAGTAAAGTATGCGCTTGCACTTCTTGCATTCATTTCGTCCATTTTTAATTACCGTTAGGTCATTTATGAGAACAGTTGGGTATGTCCGTCTGTTTGTCTGTCTGTATGTCTTTCTGTGTCTGTCTGTCTATCTGTTTGTCCGTCTGTCTGTATCTGTACATCGTCACCCACTGGAAAACGTAGGTTTTTACCAAATGTTTTTTTTTCTCGGAATTTAGGCATAATAACCCTAAATTCACATTATTTGGAAATTATTAAAATTCCTAATGTTTATTTTTTAAATAAGCACAGGGACTCTAGCTTATTCTCATTGCCCCATAGCTTGAGCATGTTTTGTTTTTGTTGTTTTTTGAATTTTTCATATGATGCACTATGCTCTATTGTATTTTCTATTAACCTTTTTTTTTGTATCCTTAGTGCACAGTACTACATTCTATACTCTCATCTGCTAATGTTCACTCTAAAGCAAATACTCCGAAGCCTGTATTATTAATTATTAACAACTCAGATCACCAATGCAGTAAGTATACTTTCTCCGTTACGTTCCTACTTTTAAATTGTTGTCTTCATCCAGTTCACTCACTCATTAGAAAACTACAGTGTTTCCTTTTAAATAAAGCCAACAATACAATTTTTTATAATCATTTTTCAATCTACGATTCTCTATTTTCGAATTATCTCCCCCCTCCCTCAAATTACATTCAAAATACGCCCGTAATGGTCCTTCGTTATACGCGTTACGGTTTATTGAACACATTGCATCTTTAACATTTTTGTGCCCACTTATCATTTTTATTTAAAGCAAAATAGCTGTGCAGTGCATAGTTTGCAAATAAAATGGAAGGAATAACAACAGAATGCGGTGGGAATAAGGAAGAGGATCCACGGATGACCTGGAGCCTGGAGTGATAACGAGATGTGATATCTGATTTCGCAAAATGTTCCCAACAAAATTAGATTACGTGTGCATATAATTATGTACCTACACATAAGCTTGGCGTTAAAATATTCAGCATATTCGACACATTCTATGTACATATATTACATACATATATGTATGTATTGTACAAGCTGGAGCCGGAGAGTAGTATAGGTCTGCGTATGCATGCATGACGGATGAATAAATAAGTATCTGTAAGATCTCAAATCTCCTTGAACTCCAAAATAAATAATACTAATACAGATAAAATTGATGATTAGTCGGGACATAATATACCATATACCTACCAACAACCATCACCTCATTATACTATGACAAAGAGTTTCTCACTTCGTATTTTTAAAGGGACTGCAGCTGGCTGAGTAGATTAAGCCTACTTATTGGAGTCAAGTGAAGACAATTTGTTAAGTCCTTCCAGCATCCTGCTACGCTCTGCGCTGAAGATGAGAGGGATGTAATTCAGACCTTAACTGAAACTCTTGAGATTTGATATCTCTGTATATATGAATACTCATTATATCCCAGTATGTGGGGTTGTCGTAAATGGTGATTGGTTATCTGGTGATGCATAAGATGTGCATGCGTATATAAACTAGCCGACCTGAAGCACCACTTTGTATAGTAGGACTATCTGTCCGTGTCAACATTGCGGAAAAAGTCTTGAGTGTAAATTGAAACTGAAAGTATTAACATTAACGCGATTTGGTTCTTGACAGGTTTTGGGAGACTGAGACTCAGGAGGAGCCATCCTCATTCAGCAACTGATCTTCTATCCTTCTGTAAACGCCGGGCAGCTATTACTACTCCATCGTATCTCACCGTTGTGATCTTTGCTTAATAATAAAAGTACTGCAACCGAGTCAGTGCGAAAACAATGTGAGAGCGTAGAAGAGCAGTTCGTCAACGCATTTTTAAAATTGATAATTGGAAACTGGTGTTGGGAAGTAGCTTTTCCTTGTGTTGTGGTATATTTAGTTAAAGGGGGCGGGTAACGTCATGGTCATGGTTTGAGCCCGGAGAAGCTATATAGGAAGTTCCAATGTTTCTACGCTAGAAAATGTGCAAAATTCGAAGTACAAAATGAGTGGAGTCTGTCTTTCGAAGAGTACCATTTCGCGTCTTTAATGTTTAGGGCAGCAGGGCTCACCTATGACCTGGAGCCTGCGGTATTCTTTAAAACATCAGCTTCAGCCTGTTTTAGTGACTCATGCCTCCAATCTAACTAAATCATCTCCAGCCGTAAATAATTTAGCATCATCTGGTTTACCAATATGGGAATGGAAAACTGGAGCCACTGCGTCTGCTATCTGTTCCTGACAGTGTTCTCATTGGACATCACATCTGCTTACGGAAAAGATATAATTAGGCTAGTGGATGCTGATAATGAATTTCATCTCAACCCTTTGGGTACGTCTGAGTTTGTTCTATTTCTTAGTTCTCATAGGAAGGGCTGGTACTATTCCACAATATCGAGATCTAAGAATTATGCCGGCATGGCGTCATGTTAAATGTAATGTTTTGCCTGATTAATGAAAAAGAAGCCGTCCGTACTTTCCACATTAAGCACTCAGAAGCACATTGCTCTGAAGTTTTCATACTAATGCCAGCTACTTAGATATTGTATAATTTCATTGTACTTGTTCATTTCGATATATTGTTACTAGTCAAGGAAATAGATACCTACAGCATTCGGTAGGCTGCATGACCTTAAAGAGATAATTTTAGTTCGAAATTTAATTCTGAATCTTTTGAATTCCAGTTAGTAGTTGTGGATTGACCGAGTTCTCCTGCCATGATAGGCTCAAGTGCATACCAAAGGCATATGTTTGTGATCGCAACCGTATGAACAACCTATTATTATTGAATATTTTATGAAATTCTTAATTCTTATTATGGGAGCTATCTATTGATACATTTATTGGTTTTTTCTTGCATATTTACAGCGGACTGTTTTGGTAAGTTTACAACATGTACTTAGAAATAGCTTAATACTTCGATAAATTAAAAGATTTTACCACTGTAAACATTGATGGTTTTTGGTGTTCTATTTCCTTTATAACATTAGACTCATCCGATGAAGGTTTCGAGGAATGTTTCGGTGAGTAAATCCAATGCATCTATTTTCATACTATGTATTACGTATTGAGTTGCCAATATACGGGTAAATAAATTAACGATAATTGCAGACTACAAAACAAAATTCTTTACAACTCTATTGTGCTGATCATTACTTACAGCTTCTTCTTAAACCCCGTTTCTTGGGTTCCAGTTTATCTTAAATCGGAAAAACTGACTGGGAGTCAAATGACAAAGAAAATCGAATTAGGAAGAATGTTTGATAGTTTGCATATTATGTCCAATATATGATAGTAGGCAGTAATGTAATACGCAAGCGTGTTCGTAAAATGATTTGGGTAATACTTAAAAGCACCTTTTTGTATTTCAAAACTTGTACCCCGCAGTTTACATTAAGGAAAGGGTTGACAATTTTTGGCGATTATTTACGTGAGCTTACGAAGATAAAGTATCCAATTTCGGTCACTGTTATGGATAAGTTTCGGATATCTTCAGGGCGGAAGATCATTATGAATTGCTCTGTTTTAGTAACTTTGGTATACCCTTTGGACATTTCAGCCCACACGCAAACTACTTGCCGTCCGGGGACAATTCAATGTAAGCATTCCAAGAAATGTATCCAACCCGGCTGGATGTGTGACAAGTAAGTATATTTTATTTCACTACTTACACAAATTAGGATTTTTTATGTTTTATCATGGACACCATTCTTTTTAATAGAACGCCGGATTGCGGTTTCGCGGAGGGATTTATGTTGGATTTGTCTGATGAAGATGCTGAAGAATGTAATGCTTGAGTATTCTGCTAATTCCATGTCCGAACTCATTTGAAGAGAAACAATATACTTATTTAATTGTCTCGATTTCTTTTAAAAGGTGAAACTGGAAATCCGTGTCCAAACAATTATATGAAATGCAAGAGTGGAACATGTCAATTAATCTCGAGCTTCTGTGACGGTTATTTGGATTGTAAGCAAAACATATTCAACTAATACCTAGATTTCGTTCGATTTCTAAGGTCAAAAGTTTGGATAGAATGTATTCATATTCAATTTCATGCTCACAGGCCCAGACGGGAGCGACGAGCATGATTTCTGTGCGAACACTACAATGTGTACTAACTCTGTCCATTGTAAATATGGTTGTAAACCGTCTGAGAAGGGTCCAGTGTGTTACTGTCCAATTGGTAAAGAGTATAATGGGACTGAATGTGTTGGTAAGCCTGCTCAATGCAACGAAATCGAACCATTCATCAGTTGAGATAACTAGCGTAAATGTTTATAATTTTATATATTTTCGAACCAGATTCAAATGAATGCTTAGTTGATGGGGCTTGTGATCAAAGATGCATGCTGTCGGAAGACGGTAAAAAGAAATGCACATGTGCTGAAGGTTACGACAAAGTTGATGCAATACATTGCAAAGCGGTGAAGAATGGTGAGCAATAATTGCAATTCTCGTTATCAACGTAAAAAAGTTTTTAGGAATTATTATTATTTATGATTTCCGTTTTATGTTGCGGACGCCGCAGAGTATTTTTGGCTAACATTTATTTCTAGGAAATTCAACCTTGAATAATTCACGAATTATAATTACTTCTGTATTCCTGTCTGTCTTTCTAGTCCCTCCCGGATATCCGCCCATTATCTTATACCAAGATGCAACCGACATAAAGTGGATGTATCTAAACGGCTCCACATTTAGTGATCGAATTCCTTATCATAGCGGATCTCATGTAGCGCTTCTCGGGCTAACGTTTGATCATCATAATAGTACAGTTTGCTGGATAAATCATAACAACGTGACGTCGACAATGAGATGTGCTCTGGATACGAACTTGACTAATTACTGGGACAGACCAAGCCCATATTTGTACTCGTTTGAAGGTTAGTTATCAGGGGTCGTCAATTTGGCGAATAACACAAAAGTCGATTAAGTACGATTCTACATATATCCAATGATTTATTCCTTTAGATGTTTACGAACTGGCATATGACTGGGTTGGATGGAATTACTACTTTGTGGATGATGGCCGTGAATTAATTTTCATGTGTAATACAAAGCTAAGTTTGTGTAGAACAGTGGTGGGAATTGATGTGTCGAAACCGCGCGGCCTAGCCCTCGATTCAACCAAAGGGTATCTAATCTAGCATAATGATTCTAATACATGTTGTTATTTAGTATGCTGCATGAAATCAGGTATGAGAAAACCTGCGGTTTCGTGGATTTTCACCAGAAATGTACTAATAACTGGCATGTTTGACTCGACAGGCTCATGTTTTTCACCGTTTGGGGTAGAAGTGGAGCTAAATTAGAACGTGCCAACATGGATGGTTCCGATCGAACTAGTTTAATTACAAACAAAATTGTGTATCCGGATGGAATCACGGTGGACCTTCCTGTTGAGCACATATATTGGGTAATAGAAATTAAACAAACTGGTTTATGATGGGTTAACTAATTTCAATGGTATGGATTCCAGTGAGTTTCGTGTAAAATGATTACAATGTTTATTGGTTTAATGATAGGTGGATAAGTTCTTAGACTCTATTGAAAGAGTTGATTATACTGGACAGAATCGCCGGACAATTTTCCGAGGGGTATGTTACAATTACAGGACACTGATGCTGAAGCAAGACGTGAACGTAAGTAAAGAGTGTAATAGAAACGTCTTTTTTTTCCAGATGCAACATCTACGATACATTAGCGTGTTTGAAAATCAGCTTTTCGTTATAACGCTAGCGGAAATTAACAGTCTTCACAAGTTTGATGCCACTAATTACACGACACTGGCTCATAATCTAACCAGTCCATTTGCTCTACACGTTTATCATCATCAACGCCAACCACACAGTAAGGAGATTAACTACCTAAGCTTATGTGCAGATCAACAATACCTGTGTCACTAAATTGAAAATGTAATTATTTAAACTTGGTCTTATAGGACGTACGCCTTGCTTAAGCCATGTGTGCAAGGACTTGTGTACGCCGTGGAAGGGAAACGGAACAAAGTGTGGCTGTCTGGAAGGATTCTATTTGGACACGGATAGTAACTCCTGTAAACGTAAGTCAAAGTATTATACCATATACCACATAGCACGTTTTTGGTCTGGCGCACTTACTAACGACCATTTGTACGGTCCAGAAAGCGCCCCGGCTCAGTTCCTACTGTATACGAAACCAAGACCCGGTGGAATCAAGAGCTTTTCCTTGATTACTAATCAGACTAACGTCATTATTCCGGTTGTGGACAAGTTCAGTCATTCTGCCATTGATTATGATGTCAAGGGATCCACAATCTACTTTTCGGACTCCACACATTTCCGAATCATGAAGAAAGGCCTAACACAGGTTGAGGCGGAAGTTTTCTTGGACAGAGGGGTTTCGCAGAGTGAAGGTATTGCAATTGACTGGGCTGGCCGGAATCTGTATTGGACAGATGAGAACCTTAAGGTCATCTACGTAACTCATCTGGATCATCCAGAATACAAGAAATTGCTTGTGAGCACGGATTTGCCCCATCCAAAGTCCATTGTAGTTCATCCTGAAAAAGGGTATACCAAGACAGGAATCTTTAGTTAGGTAGTACCTACTTAAACTGGTTACATAATTTAAGGGTCATAAAACTTCATTTTCCCTGACAGACTCATGTTTTGGTCCAGCTGGGTATCGGTCCCAACTTCCGAGGAGGAAGGATGGATTGAAAGGGCTTGGATGAACGGAAATAATAGGACAAAGTTAGTTGGGGGGCTCGTGTGGCCTCTGGGACTAACGATTGATTTTAAAGGAGGTTTCCTCTACTGGACTGACGCCCATACATTTGTGATTGAACGAATTGCGCTGGAGAACAGTAATTCGCGAGAGGTTATTATTTTCTTAATAGGCGTACATTTTGTCTTTTGTCCTCACTGGTTCACGCATGTAGTTCTCTCTTTCCGATCAGGTCATTTACAGGGCCCCATCCACGGAATCAAGTAGACCTGCCGGCATGTCATACTTCAGTCAAACTTTGTACATTAGCGCGAACGGCAGAATTGTGAAACTGGACCTATTGAAGGTATCGAAAATATATGAACTAGAGACTGTTTTCGCTGATGAGGCCACTGAGCTGAAGGTTTATGACCCAAGTTTACAAACAGGTAAGTAGGCTAACCTTCTCTGCTTTCTTTGGGGCCGGCTTGTGGATTGAGGTCTTGCCTAGGCCTAAAAACCCTGTGTTCGATCCCGAAAACTCACTTAACCATTCGAATTTAATTTATCGCTAAGGCTTTCGAATTGATAATACGGCTTAGAAAATACCTGGTTCCTTTCCGTTATACTTGTTTCGAAATAGGAAGTAACAAGTGCGGAGGAGACAGCTCATGTCCTCAACTTTGTTTTGGGATTCCGGAAACTCCATTCTCGTCCTGCGAATGTACGGATGGGCTTCAAATGTCATCTGATGGGAAAACTTGTGAGAAAATTGCAAATTATACGCATCCACTCGCCTGTGACGCCTCACACTTCCAGTGTGTCAAGTTCCCGAAATGCATTGAATCAAGGTAGTGACTCCATTAAGGAATACTAAATAAGTACGTATGTATTGGAACTTTTCTTTAATGCTGAGCATTTTTATGTCCTTGGTGTAGACTTCTTTGTAATGGGGTGTCCGACTGCTTGGACTCCAGGTAATGTTCACAGTCATTGCTCGAGCCCGACGTTTCATTTTTAACAAGTACATAGGGGTAGTATTTATTGTTAAACTTTTATGTTAAATAGTGACGAGGACGCGACTCCAAACGGACCTTGTGGTACAAATATAAATTCCCTCACTAGGTACTGGTCTTTGGCTAACCAGGTTGTCTTTTAATGGTCTCATTGTATTATTTTAAGACTATGAACCAGGTCTTTGTGGAAGAAACTATTTCCATTGTGGCGGAAGAGTGTGCATTCCAAACAGATTTGTATGTAATGGATTGCAATCATGTGCCGTAAGTTGCATCATTTGGAATTCAGAGTGTTCATCTATAGTCACTATGTTGTCTTAACTTGATCATTTTTAGGATGGATCCGATGAAAACCACCGCTTGTGTACCAATTCCAGTGCAATTTGTAATGAGTTTGAGTTTCAGTGTAACATATCCAAGCGTTGTATTCCATCGAGCTGGATTTGCGATGGTTAGCCTTAGCTTTAGCCAAATTATCTAGTTATATATAAATTAAATACCTATAAGTATAAATTAATATTTAGGTGAAGGGGACTGTGGGGTGAATGACACTTCGGATGAGCATTCTCAATGCGGTAAATACTTTAAGTTATGCATTACGTTACTTGCTCATTTACGATTGACTATTTTCGGATTCCAGCGTACCCCGAGTGCACTCCGCTCCAATTCCAGTGTGAGAACAAGCTGTGCATTCCACTTGAGTCAGTTTGTAATTCGATGCCTGACTGCCCCTCTGGTTCAGATGAGAAAAACTGTGAATCATTTTGTGGTCGTTCAAACAAAGTTAGTGCCTTCTACTTCCTGACTCTTGATTTCCACCTTACCCAATTTTACTACTGAGTGAAATTTTTATTTTCTCAACAGTTGTACTGTGCTGTTGACTACAAATGCTTAGATTCATCTGAAATTTGCGATGGCAGGTGTCAATGTTCGGTGAGATTGATCCCAATTGAATTAAATGTGTTCAGTCGCTGACTAGTACAAAATGAATGTCATTTTTTAGGACGGCTCAGACGAGAAAAATTGTACTGGTGAGGTTCCAGCCTGTGCGTATTCCAATCCGTATATGCCGGACTCAGTTTGTAGTCTGGAAACTTGGATGGACATGTATGTCAGCAAGGAGGAGTGTCGTAAGAAAAATCTCATACGTTTTTATTTTGAAGTTTATTTCTAACAACGCATTCGTCATCATTCTTTATATTTAGAGAACATTACGTGCGGGAAAAACACATGGAGATGTATTGACTCGGGGAATTCTCCGAGCAGATGTGAGCCAAATTATGATACTGAGATCCAGTAATTTACTGTACTGATTTCATTAGATGCTTTTATTATCAAGGTATTCCGAATAGTTGGAGATGTGATGGGATAAAGGACTGTTCAGACCAGTCCGACGAAATTAATTGTCCTGTTCGAGTTCCAGAGTGTCATTATCCTTCCCGCCTCTGTGACAAGCGAACCAAATGTGTCAGCGTTAGTCAGCTCTGTGACAGGGTCAAAAATTGTGAGTCGATTTTTCGAAGTTTCAACTTGTCATGTATTCGGAATACTGACTTCTTATTGTCTTTTAGGCGTAGACGGTTCCGACGAGGGAGGAAGTTGTGGTAAGATTATTCTATTCAGGCAAAGAAGAGGGCAGAAGTTATAGATACGACTTTTAACATTTGACCATTTCCGTCCAATTAAGGAGAGAAGCAGTGTAGTCCAGGGTCAAAGGCGAACAATTGCTCCGTAACGTGTCACAACACTCCAGAGGGTCACATTTGTTCCTGTGAGAAGAACCAGTACTTATCTGTAGACAAGTCTCAATGCATCGATATACATCCCTGTGACCAATTCGGGACATGCTCACAAATTTGCAAACCAGTTGGGCCACGGCATCACTGCCTCTGCCATCTTGGCTATGATCTCAGAGAAGACGGGATTACTTGTAAAAGTTTGGACACCGAAGTACCGTACTTGGTCTTTAGCAACCGCCACGAGCTTCGCGGAATTAATCTGCACACTCTTCAGTTCAATTCCCTTATTTCAAATCTCAGAAACTCAATTGCTTTGGATTTTTACTATGACCATGCCAAGAACAACAGCGTAGTTTACTGGAGTGATGTGATCGATGATCGAATCTACAAAGGAAATCTAGTCAGTGGATGTAAGTTGAATACAATAGATGCCTTACTATCTTATGGATATAACAAGTTTACTTTTTACCCGTTGCCAGCTCTTATCAACATTGAAGTGGTTATTCAGACGGGTTTGGCGACAGCGGAAGGCATTGCTGTGGACTGGATTGGAGAAAACCTTTATTGGGTATTATTTAGTTCAATACTCTATAAGGACTTGAATAAATCTAGTTAGGGTAGAGAATATCTGTCAATCTCTTCTGTGCGTGATAATAGGTGGAGAGTAACCTGGATCAGATTGAGGTTGCGAAACTAAATGGAAGTTTTCGCAAGACGCTTATATCTGGACAGATGGCGTCTCCAAGATCCATCGCATTGGACCCACAAGAGGGGTAAGATTTGTAATGAGTATAATTCCTTACAAAACCGTTACCCGGTAATTTTTTTAATCAGAGTTGTGATGTGGACCGACTGGGCTGGCGGAGAACACGACGGGTTCGAAACTTTTTATTAATTTTAGTAACTGCCCTCACTCGTTTTACCGCTTACAACGCAATCACTTTTCAATTATAATTCAATTACAATCCTTTTCAATTACTCCAATTAAAAGAGCTTCACTCGTTAATAAAGGTTACTTCTGCCTAACTTGTACGGTTGTACGGAAAGGAATTGCATAAGGAATTTCATATTTTGAGAATTAAATTTACTGTAATTACTATCGATGCGGCACAATTTAACCCAGTGAAATTATACCTGGGAAATTCCCAAGTAGGTATCAGGGTATTGAATACTGTTACATCTGCTAAGTAAAGTTCAATTCATTAGATGCAAATCGTCCGTCAGTACAAAGGAGCTACATGAGCAGATTTCACATGGAATATATTCTTGCGCGGGCCCAAGAATAGAAAAGGCGAGCATGAGTGGGGACGGACGTAGCATTGTTATTCGAGTTGGACTCAATAGTGACGGTGCTTGGCCAAATGGTATTTTAGAATATTTTTGTCTTGACCGGCATGTTTGCTTTATTTCCGCGGAACAACGAGTTTGGGTTTATAATGTTCACGAATAATTACAGGACTAACCTTGGACACCGTGAATAGACGTATATATTACTGCGACGCAAGGTAAGCGGATCAGGAACCAGTATGAACTAGGAGTTGATTCCTTATTTTCTTATTCGTTTTCAGACTCGACTCGATACATACAATCAAGTATGATGGAAGTGACTTTCAGACCATACTGAATGATCACGAAGCCTTGTCTCATCCATTTGCAATTACAATTTTTGAGAATGATGTCTACTGGTCGGACTGGAGAGGTTAATTTCCATTCAATTCTTTAACATCTATTCCACATAGATTATAGCATAAAGGAAACCTATAAAGGAAACCTGGCCAAGGCCTTGGCCAGAACCGAATACATACTATTTATAACTGATAAAATTGTGATTATTGCAGGATCCTCCGTGATGAGAACGAATAAATTTACTGGAAAGAATGTCACCACGATTCATCGAACCTACACTCAGCCCTTTGACGTCAAAATAATTCATCCGACCCGGCAACCCAGGAATATCAGAAACCCTTGCGGAGCGAACAATGGGAACTGCTCCCACCTCTGCCTCTTGAGCTTCAACAGCACGTTTAAGTGCGGTTGCCCACATTTATCAGTGAGTCCGTGACCGTTTCATTCCAAAATTTTGCGTGCATTGAAGCAGCCAAGTTTAATGGCTTCTCTCAAACTGTTTCATGGTTTTGCAGACACTTGGTCCCGATAACAAGACATGCGTCGCTTACGAGAAGATACTTCTCTTTTCCAGACTCAATGAAATCCGTGCAGTATATCTGGACCAGCCCTATTATCACGCGGCCCCTCCAATAAGCCTTAATATTATTGTTAATCCAGCAAATCTTCATTTCGTTGCAAAATATAAGCAAATATATTGGTGTGACACGCAATCGAGCGAAGTAAAGCGGGCCAACCTGAGCAATCCTGCCATTAAGACTCTCATTGATGCATGTGAGTTCCTAGCGTACAATAAAGCAAAGGTACTGTGGATTGGTCTGTAATTCCTGTCGTGTTATTATGTTATTCCAGCTGCCGGGAAGCCATTATCTATTGCAGTGGATTGGATCTCTAACCTAATTTTCATTGCTCTGCCCCACTCAATATCTGTAACTGACTTGGACGGTCAGTTCTTCACGACGGTCATCAAGGCCGGAAAGAATGATCTCCGGGGCGTGAACTCGATGGCCGTGAATCCGTACAAAGGGGAACTTTACTGGCCTGAAGGGAGTATTAAAGGACAGTTCACAATTCAAAAGGCCCAAATGGACGGGCAAAAGAGGGAAACACTCTCAAATAATCGATATAATCAGGAGCTGGAGAGCCCGGTCAGCCTCTCATTTGATTTCACAAGTAACCGGCTCTACTGGCTCCTATTTACGTCAGGAAAAATTCAGTACTATAATTTTGAAACCAAAGAAGTAAAGACTGTGATTTTCAATGATATCAAGCCCAACGTTATTACTGTTTATGGCTCTTCGATTTACTTCGCCTCAGAGAAGCAAGACGCCATTTTGAAAGGGGACAAAACGACTGGAGACGAGTACTTCTTTGTTCGGAATAACACGGGTATGGGCTTAAGTTCTTTAGCCAGTATGTGTTTTAGTTACATAAGTAGGAAAGATTCGTAACATTGACGGAATTTCCAGAAAATATCTACTCCATTCGAGTCTATGATCCTGACGAGCAGAACGGAACAAATCCATGTGCTGTAAACAAAGGAGGCTGTGAGCAGTTGTGTATTCCGACTTCAAGCGCAAAGAGAGTCTGCAAGTGCGCCCTCGGGTTCCAGTCGGATCCTCGGGATTCCACCCGTTGTAAAGGTACTCTGGCATTGCGGATACTGCATATTCTTTTTATTTTTAACTTGAGGCTGCTGCTAAAGCTCTTCGAATTACCAAATTATTTGCAGGTTTGGACTCCATCCTGGTCTACGCAGACTCGCTAGGAATTAAGGGAGTAAGCCCACAGCCTGAAATCCTGGATGATCTTCTCGTTCCGATTCCTCTCGTCAGTTTTGCAACTGATATTGATGTGGATGAGAGTAAGTCGAATTCGTTCGTGAATCAGCAGAACAGCAGGTGTTTGACGCAGAGCCTTTGTTCTTAGAAAACTTGTATCTATATTGGCTGGACAACGACAAAGGGAGAATATCTCGAATCAAGCGGGACGGTACGGGGCAGGAAGTCGTATTGTCTGGACTAGATGCTGTCATTGGCCTTGCCGTTGATTGGAGCGCTGGTCAGTGGTTCCCATTACCGGTTTTCTGTTTTCAAATTAGCGAATTCGCTCATGGGGTATTATTGCCTTACAGGGAACATGTACTGGGCAAACCCCAAGGACTCCCTCATTGAAATCGCCCATCTCAACGGCTCAAGTCGCTACGTTTTAATCACAAGTGGCTTGGAAAAGCCGATGTCCCTGGCCGTTGACCCTGCAAAGGGCTACCTGTTCTGGAGTGACATTTCCAAAGAGCAAATTGAGAGATCTCAACTGGATGGTACAAATAGGAAAGTAGTTGTTAGTACGGAAACAATCCGGGTCACCGACATCACGCTAGACATGGAGAACTCCCGGATTTACTGGTGTGACTCCACTGCGGACAAAATTGAGTCATCTAATTATGACGGACAAGACCGAAAGACCATATACACAGGGAGCCCAGACTCCCATATTCACTCACCCATCATTGCCAGGGGACACATATACTGGATTGACATGGGCATGGACCAAGGAAGCATCATGACGGCCCCTCTTGGCAAATTCCAGCCGGTCATTCCGGTCCGAGCCGGCGTTGGGGTCACTGTAAAAGACTTGACGGTATTCAGTGCCGGGAGGCAGAGGGGTTCAAATGCTTGCGGAGTCAATAATGGTGGTTGTGCAGACTTGTGTCTCTACAATGGAAACCACCCCGTCTGCGTTTGTGCTCACGGGAAAATTGGAGAGAATGGGAAGTCATGCGAGAACTACGAGACCTTCATCGTGTTCTCAAGAGTTCAAAGCATTGAGACAGTTCATGTGACCCAAGACGTTACGCCCAACTCGCCGTATCCTCCAATTCAGTCCTCTGAACATATTCGTAATGCCATCGGCCTCGCCTATGACCTGAGTCGACAGACACTCTTCTACTCCGACGTTCAGCTAGGAACAATCAATTCCGTCTTTTTTAACGGAACTAATTTCTCAGTTATTGTGGAAAAACAAGGCTCAGTTGAGGGACTGTACTACGAAGCATCTCATCAGGATCTGTACTGGACCTGCTCAAATGATGCTTCAATCAATAGGCTTAACCCATACTATCGTCTGAACGGGGTCAGAGGGAAAGTGGAGAAAGTACTCAAGCTCGGGCCCAATGATCGTCCGCGGGGAATTGCTGCAAGCCCTTGTGACAGTCTCCTATTTTGGTCGAATTGGGGTAATTTATATTTACGATAAGGAAAAATATGGAGGTATTCATTTTACTACTCGAGATGCTCATTAAAGTTCAATTCATTAGATGCAAATCGACCGTCCATTCAAAGGAGCTACATGAGTGGATTCCATCTGGAATCCATTATTACGACGGAAATAAGAATGCCGAACGGCCTCACGCTTGACCTTCCAATGAAACATCTGTACTGGATTGATGCTCGTTTGGTAAATCCATGCCTACTAATTTTTACTAGACTTGGAAATTACCATCTTAACTTTTACAGGATAAAATCGAGCGAGCAAACTTTGATGGAACTCATCGCAAGGTGATTGGGCGAGATAAGCCTAAGCATGCCTTTGCAATTGCTGTTCATGGGGGTATGTCTAAATAAATTTCCGTAACCCTGTTCCATGTCCATGATTTTATTTATAAAAATTGTAGACTACTTGTATTTCACGGATTGGGTTCTCTTGTCTGTTCTTCGGGCAAATAAGTACAATGCAGATGATGTTGTTGTACTTCGAAAGGACATTCCAAAACCAAGTAAGATTCGTTGCCCAAATCATTCTAAACCATTCTTGAGGTTTTATAATGAAATGTGCTTTATTTCCAGTGGGCATTGTTGCTGTCAGTAATCAAACCGTGTCATGTACGACGAACATTTCAAGAGTGAGTGGGTTTTAATTCATTATAGTAACCTTGGAATACTTCTGTTTCGTACAGGTGCAACGAACCCATGCAGCATCCAAAATGGCGGATGCAGCGAGAAGTGTAGCGTGGGCATTAATGGTAAGGTAGTATGCGGCTGCAATGAAGGGAAGCTTGTGCTTGGGGATGGACGTTGCGTTCCCCAACATTCCGGCCGAAATTATACCCCAGATGAGTTCCAATGTGCCTCAGGACATTCTGTTTTGTACGAGTTATCATGTGACGGCACTCAACACTGCCCAGGTCCTTAGACATCGGATTAATATGGTACTAGATCATGGCATCGGTAGCTAATCCTAATTGCGTTTCCTTTAGATGGAAGCGACGAACAAGAGACCTACTGCTCGACCAGAGAATGCAAAGAAGGCTTTTTCCGATGCCCATCCAATAGATGCATAACAAATAGAAGCGTTTGTAACGGGATAAACGACTGTATGATAATTGTAGAGCTTGCTCGTTCGGGAATCGTGAATATCTATTAACTTCTGATTCTTCATTTCAAGGTGGAGGAAATGAGGATGAGAAGTCCTGCAATTGTTCCGCAACTCAGTTTCAGTGCAGCGATGGAAGTTGCATCAGTGAGTCATTGAAATGCGATCAACATGCTGATTGTTCTGATGCTGGGGATGAACTGCGAGCAATCTGTCCTGACAAAGCTTGTCCAGGAAGCTCGACTGACTCCGAAAACGAAAATGGTTTCTACTGTTCGGGTAATCATCATCTTGATGCTGGACATAGAAAGACGGAGTGCCAACCCAATTCCTTCCGATGCAATGATGGGCAATGTATTTTGAGCACATGGCGATGCGATTCGGATCGTGACTGTAGTTCCGGGGAAGATGAACTCAATTGTGGTGAGCATATTTCTGCTCAGAACATTCCATATATGGCGCATTTAGCCTAAGATGGACTTGAATTCTAATTCACATGTACTAAAATCTTAGAGTACACATGCAGACCAGGGCAGTTTCAATGTACGAGTGGATCTGAATGGTACGAATTTTCTTTACCGATGTACTTTTTTAAAACTAAATCATTATTACTTATCACTTTTAATTTCTATTTGTATCATTTTCTCAGTATCTCAAATATGTGGGTCTGTGATGGGAGGTAAGCTGGAGCGAGATTGACTCTTAATTTTTGTTAGCTCAAGAATTACTTCGTACTATGTATGACATTTTGATGTATATTTTTTCATGTGTTGTTCAGTCCCGATTGCTCAGACGCAAGGTAAGTTTGAAATATTCCTGAATACCAGATTCAATGAAGGCGTTATGTATTGAAATGTACTAACAGTTAGTTTATGTGAATTTTGGCTTGAATATTAGTGTTATAGTCTATAATTATTGTATTTTTTGTACGTCTCTTTGGGGTCTATAGCGATGAATTGTTGATTTGTGGTAAGATTATGAATATTGACTTACTTGATGCATTCAAATGTCGCATCTGTCATTGATTTTAAATCCAAAAACCTTTAGGAAATCGAACTTGCGACAGTGGACAGTTCAAATGTACTTCGACGGGAAGATGCCTGCCAATTGAGTGGGTATGCGACGGGGACGTGGGTCAGTTGGCCTCTATTTGACCTCTTTATGCCCTATTTTGACCTCTTTTTGACCTCTTTATGCCCTGTTTTGACCACTTTATGCCCTATTTTGCCCTCTTTATGCCTTATTTTAACCTCAATGTGACCCTAGTTACAAATTACAAACTAATTACTGAGTAGATTATTGGAACCTTAAAGAATTCAGACGCAAAGATGGGCTCTCATTCTTATCAGTCAGGCGCTCCACGCATACGTCGCTAAGATGGCGTTAAACGCTAATTGTATTGAGCAGTGGATCGCTTGGGATAGAAATACATAACTGAATACATGGAATTGGACAATACTTATAAAATATTTTTTCTTTGACTAGCTAACAAACACCTGCGCTAACAGAGCATCCAACAACTTTTCTAAACATTTCTAGCATACTCGTTCCAAGGATATCTTAGTTCAATGATATTATACAAAAAATGGCCAAATCAAGTTGATACCTATTTTATAGAAAGTCAGTTGTTAGTGAATATATCAATTTAAACCTCTCCTTAGATTGTGTCGGCGATGGTAGTGACGAGAGCCCACCGGAAGGCTGCTCTAATGTTACGCGAATTCAGCTGCCAAATATTTGTTCCCCTACGCAGTTCCAGTGTCCCAATGGTCTCTGCATAATCAAGGAGTACTACTGTGATCGGTAAGCGATTTATACAATGTAAATTGAATTAGTACTGTGCCTGCTACCTTTGCGTAGTGGTGACCCTTGTTTTACTTTCTGTTTTCCAGGGACAATGACTGCGGTGAGATTTGGATTTTGGGTCTATTTCTGCTCCTTGGGATAGTTACCTGGATAAATATAAGCGAAAAATTTCTAATCCATAGGGGACATGGCCGATGAGCAGAACTGTCATTACAATAAATGCGACAATTCCAGTTTCGTCTGTGCCAACGGCCAGTGTGTGGCTCGAACTGGAATTTGTAACGGGATATCCGAATGTATTGACAATTCTGACGAGGACCCGAAGTTGTGCGGTAAGGGGTCGTATTTTAAGTGTTATCGTGGCAAATGAAACTTTATGTTACCGGTTGCATCATTTATAGGTAAAGAGAATTACTGTACTGCTCCGGGAGAGTTCTTGTGCAAAAATGGAATTTGCATAAACGAGTCATTACTTTGCAATGCGTTGAATGACTGTGGGGATTTTTCAGGTATTTACTTTCGTTTTATACATTATGGAACAATACCCAACATTGTGCCAAATAAAAAATGTATTTAAATTCCATGCCCGACTCACTCCGCAGATGAGCACAGTTGTGGTAAGCTATTAAGTGCAGAAATGTCCCATCATTATTCAGTTAACCCTTATACGGGAATTACGTATTTATAATTTGTCGACTTTTTAACTTCAGGTATTAATGAGTGTGAGCAAGCCGGAACGTGTAGTTCGAATGCCCGATGTGTGGACAAGAAAGTTGGATATAATTGTGAATGTTTTCCTGGTTTCGTGATTAGCCCCACAGATTCGAAGCACTGCATTGATATTGAGTAACGGACGCTTGAATTTTGTTTCCGTATAAAGAATTAACCAGTACTGCATATGATTAGATTTTTTGTTCCTTTTTTAGTGAGTGTGCACTGAGAACCTGCTCACAGGTCTGCCGTAACTCAATTGGATCATACTCCTGCGGATGCATCGACGGATTTATTCTGAAAGATGACTTGCATGCGTGTAAATCGGAATCAGGTAAGTCCGTATATTTCAATTTTACGGAGAGAAATGGACTTTCACTGGAAACTTTCACCTTTATCTGAAATTCCTATTGTATCGATATTTATTCTCTTCCTGTATTTGTAATATTTAGATGTTAAGGTGAAAATAATGTTCTCGAATCAGTACTACATTCGTTTGGTGGACTTGCATCATAATGAGAATCTCGTTGCCTACAACTTGACTAATGCTGTTGCTCTAGACTTTGATTATGCGGAATCGTGTATTTACTGGAGTGATGTGAGTCCGATTCAGACTCATTATGATTTCTCCAACTCTCTCTGCTGATTTTAATGCTATGATATTTTAGGTTACCGCTTTTGGGAGCAGTATTAAGCGGCTATGTAATATTTTAAAGAATCAGACTAATGCGGAAGAGGTAATTCCACGCGTAATTATACTTCAAAATTTGCAGATGCGGGTGTGTAAATGTTTTCCTTTTTTTGTACAGACCCTGCATCATATTACGGTCCAAAGTCCTGATGGGATCGCAGTGGACTGGATTGCCGGCAACTTGTATTTCTGCGACAAAGGAACTGACACAATTGAAGTCTCGAAGCTGGACGGCTCATTTCGGAAAGTATTAGTCAGCGAAGGGCTCCAAGAGCCCAGAGCCTTGGCCATTGACCCGTTCCATGGGTACGCACGCTTTAATGTATTTCCCCTCTTAGTAGAATTGAAGAATCTTCGGATATCTAAAGGTTGCTCTTTCTTTCCCAGATATTTATACTACACAGACTGGGGAGATGCGCCAATGATTGGGAAAATTGGGATGGACGGCTCTAATCCAACTGTAATTATTTCAGAACACTTGGGCTGGCCCAACGTGAGTAATTTTAGTTTACTATTCACTCCCATCGTTTTGCCTACCTACTGTTTATGATTGTTCCACATCTTTTCTCAGGCACTAACAGTGAGCTATGAAACAAATGAAATTTGGTGGGCTGACGCACGTGAGGTATTATGAATTAACTTTTAGTTTACGTACTGTTATCCGTCTGGCTACTTATCTATATTTATAAATATTTAACTGATACTGTATTGATTGGTAGGATTATATTGCGGTTGCTGATTTAGACGGCAGGAACCGGAAAGTGATACACAGTAGAGGTTGTCAGAACGTTCAATCAATTGCTTTCAATTACTCTACTTAGTTGAGCTTGCTCTGATATTTTTAATTCGTTTAAAACTTGAAATGCAGGTAGCTCTCCAGCTGCAAAAGTGCATCACATATTTGCACTCTCTGTCTTTGAGGACTTTGTATATTTTAGCGATTGGGAGCTCAAGGTAACTGAACATTTAGCTGATTAAAGATTTAGTTTGCAATGACAATGCCTTATGCCTGATTTATGCTTTCCAGAGTGTGGAGAGATGCCACAAATACACGGGCTTGAACCAGTCTACGGTTACAAGGACGATCCACCGGCCTATGGATGTCAAAATCTATCATCCCTCAAGACAACCACCATGTAAGAATGATCAAGGTATCAAATATACTTCGTTTAAAGTATTTTTTTTTCTTTTACAGTAAAGCCAAATCCGTGTGAGAATAATGGAGGTTGTCCAACGCTTTGTCTACTCAAGCCTGGTGGAGGACGAGTTTGTTCATGCCCGGAGAACTTTGTACTTTCTGCGGATGGGAGCCGATGCGAGGCGAATTGTACTTCGTCTCAGTTTGTGTGCAAGTCAACCTATCGTTGCATTGCAAGTCACTGGAAATGTGATCAACAAGACGGTCTGTCGGCCATCTTTTGGTCGGTATATTTGACCCATCGGAGACCCTAAAATGTCACCCGAAGTTATCACGGCGATAGTATGGGTTGTAATAGTATGTTAAAATGACTATAGATGCATAAAGATAACGAATCTGTTTGAAATCAATTATATTGAATAACCCGTGGCACAATGGTAGACACAACAGCTAGGGTCACTGAGGGGTCAGATTGATCCTTACCTCCTACAATTAGAACTAATATTTAGGTGCTTGTGCTAAGTTACAGTAACTAATGTTTTCTGACAGACTGTGGGGATAATTCGGATGAGCCGCCTGGTTGCCCAGAATTTAAGTGCACTCCTGGTCAGTACCAGTGTTCTGATGGATCAGGTTGTATTCATCCTGCTCAACTATGTAATGGACGGTAAGTGCAATTTTGCGAATGTCCCGAACGCAAAATGCAAGCCATGTTTTGAGCTAAAATCCATATTTTTAAACAGGTTTAAATACATATTTTTTAGGGCTAAATTCTGTATTTTGATGCTGAATTAAAGTAGATTATTAAGTGCTCTTACGAGCTCTTGCGTGTAGCCCTACGTGCCACACGGAATGACTAGTCACTACCGTGAAACGAATCACTACCGTGAAACGAATCACTACCGTGAAACGAATCACCACCGTGAAACGAATCACTACCGTGAAACGAATCACTACCGTGAAACGAA
>JAQFZY010000093.1:0-52930 GCA_034696285.1 Hypogastrura burkilli | reverse complement strand
TAGGTAATCGATTTATTTACTAAACGAAATATTTGTACTAATTCTTTCCAAGCGTAGAGCCAACCTCGCTAAGCGGCAAAGCCGCGTGCGCAAGTATAAGAAACGAGCCGAAGGCGAGGTCGTTACTTGTAAAACATAATCATATAAAATGTAACAAGTATTACTATAGCAACATCAGCATTAGGGTTGTTTGGAAAATAGTAAACTGTACTGTAACAACTCCTCTGTTTCACAGTAGTGTTAAAAGATAGCCATACATAAATTGGGGTTATGGTCCGGATTTTGACGTAGTGTTAAAAGATAGTCATATATAAAGTCGGGTTATGGTCCGGATTTTGAAGCAGTATTAAAAGATAACCATATATAAATTGGGGTTATGGTCTGGATTTGGACGTAGTGTTAAAAGATAGCCATATATAAAGTCGGTTTATTGTCCGGATTTTGACGTAGTGTTAAAAGATAGTCATATATATAAATTGGGGTTATGGTTCGGATTTTGACGAAGTGTTAAAAGATTGGACGTAGACGTGAAAGATAAAAGAGTGTTTTTTGGCGAAAAATCAACTTTATTTCGGGCGAATAATTTTCGCTAAAGTTAATGTTAAGATATCACTCATTCGAATCCATTCAGCGGTTCCAGAGCAGATAGCGGACAAACATAAATACATAGATACATATGTACATACTCACACCAAGGATTTTATGTATATAGATAATAAAAAATAAATAAATAAAATTAGCGCAGAGCATTTGAGTATTCAGTATTCAGACGAAGAAGGTAATTGCAGATTACTTTACAGCAACAAGGTTGCATTGTCACACCATTCCTGAGCCTTAAAGGACCCCGGCTACTTTGGCAGCAATGATCCGAATCGACGCCAGCTGGCGGCCACTCTTAAATACTGAATAAGAACCACAGGAATGAAACCAGATATGATTCGTATATGAAATAGACAGACTTATTGTGCATTCATCTTACGAAACTCTTGGTCGACTCCAGCAAAGAAATCCCAGCAAGCCACGTTAGACGTAATGTTTGCCGCATTGATATCAAATTGAACTCCGGAGGATTGTGGGAAGACCATCACAACGTCATTGGAGTCGGCCACTTGCAAGTAGCCCGTCCCCAAGGCGAAGAAGTTGCATATAGCCCTGGAGGTAAGTTAAGCAATATTCAATTATTAATTTTCTATGGGACTATGTAAGTACAGAGGATGCGGCGGCCATATTGAAACATTTTTGCTATTGTCCTAAGCCTATCCAAATCAGTTTTGAGACTGAGGTTCACAGGCGGGAATCTTGTACATACATTCTTCTAGACTCTCAAAAAAAACCGTCCTGATAACTGTCTTCATGCCAAAGATATTAGACCCGGAAGTTGAGGTCATCGTCGAAGTATTTTCCGAAGTAAAGTACGGCCAGCGAGCAATCAAAAACCGCCTTCAGGTCAAGGGTCACACGGTCAGTCAGTCGACAATATCTCAGATCGACTAAAAACCAAATAGAGGAAAATACACTGCCTAAAACGTACCTGTGACCCCTAAATTCCATCTAAGGCCTTTGAGGTCTAAACAGCTTTTTAAGAAGCTGGCAGCCTTGACCTCGAAAGACAGCCCTTCTAGCCTGAACCAGATGGCAAAACTGCTGAAGGTCAGTCCTCGAACCCTTGGGCGAATAATTAATGAAGATTTTGGCAAGGTCATGCATAAGAAGACCCGTTACCCCGCCTTGAACCCGAATCACATCAGAAAGCGAAACGTTTGGCCGCACACGTCGAAGAAAACCGCCGCTTACGCAGCTGACCTTAGGTCAAGATTGGAGATAACGATCATCCCCAACAAGGAAATACCAATCAAGCCTCCTGACACCAGTCCCAGGGTTTTTTTTGGTTTCGGGTACCTGAAACAGCGGCTTTTCCGCCTACGAGCTCTCAACTTTTTGTTGATTTCGGAAAAAATGTTTTTGATGAGTGGTGTAGGGTTACCCGGAAACAGTCTGAAAAATGTTTGCTGAGTGGAAAGTGAGGTTACGTAAGTGTGCACAATGAAAGGGGCTACACGTAGAACCAACTCGCAGGATCCATCGTCGTCGTCTTAACTAGGTAATTGACCAATTAAAAGTGTTTCAATAAGGCCGCCGCACCCTCTGTACTTATAGCGAACAAAATGTCTTACTGATTGTAAATAGATTGAACGCATCCATGGAGGGCAATATGTATTTTGCAAGTGTTCCAGGCCTCCTGACACCTGGCTGGCACGTAGAGGTAGCCCACGTCGTCCATAAAGTCGACCGTAGCGTTTCCAGAGGCCGTCAAATTAGTTTGATAGAAGGCACGGAAGCTCCCGGTCGGTTTCTCAGAGCTGGAGGCCGGCGGGACGTAGGTGGGCCCATAAATGTGACGGAACATGTCGAAAATGATTTCGAAGCCGCAGTTGACGACGGCATCCGCCAGTAAGTTTGGAAACTGGCAGTCAACCCCGAGGAGAGAGTAAGGCAGCGGCCAGTTGTCCGTTGACTGAGCAGGCAAAAATCCAGTACATTGTATTTTGTTACCTTTTTTGCTTTACTTTTGCCGCGAAAATATAGTTCTCGGCCTATATAATTGATGCCAAAATATAATTTGGGTCAGGAAAAATATAAAAATTAACCGAACTATTTTAAAAATGTGTGTGAACATTGCGAAAAACACCTCCAAGGATTTCTAGAATGTAGGTCTGCTAATTTGAATATTTTGGTTGCCCCAAACTATATTTATGATGCCAAAACTTTGGTTTTAGGAGACCAAGAAAAATTAAGTCATTTCCCACATGCTCTCTCTCCGCTTTCTCCAATTCGCGGAAACCCTGTCGTCAATTCCTGGTTGCGCTAACACGTATGAAGCCTCACCAAGACATGGTCGATGAAACGGTGTAAATTAGCCTTCACGTTAGCCCCGAATAAATTGTACAATTCCGCCCCGCGATGTCCATAAACTGTAAGGTTATATATTAATCCGGATCAGGCTCCAGCGGTTTAAGAGTTATAACCTGGCGGCCCAGCTCACCATTATTAACAACCTTGTCCTGGGTCCCGGAGTGTACGTAGACTCTTGAGCCGTAAATATTTGATGTGGGGTCAATGAGCCCGCGGTCCGCAAAGTACTCGGCCCGTGCCTTCAGGGTGGACACCGTGTCCAGGGAAGGGAGGAATGGTATTGGTAGAGGGAGTCGGGTGAGCCATGGTAAGGGGGCGAGGGGGATGGGGCCAGTGAAGAAGCGGAGGGCCCCGGCGGGTACAATGGAGTGATTTAGGTAGAACTGCCCGTAGGGAACTATGGATTAAAATTACAGGATATGATCATAATACAATTAATTCAGGAGTATTTAAACGATCGCCAATTAATTCGAAATCCCTCACCAATTAGAGCGGATTTGCTCGCAGTTTGGAGCGAACAAGTTTTCAAAGATTGGTGAGTAATTTGCTGTAATTGGTGAGGAGATCGACTTTAGTTGGTCAGAGATTTCGAATTAATTGGTGATGGTTTAAATGGCAACCCAATTCATTTGTCCTCATTCATTAAACTATATTTGAAATACTAACAGAAGGGCTTTATAATACTGTAGGCCGCTAAAATCTATATTTCAGTCGATATAGTCTTTGGCAGCCAAAATATAAACATACCCTCAACTATGGGGTCAATTTTTTGGGCATGGTTGAACTTTGTTAGACCCGATTTTTTTTCGTATTCGTAAAACTTGTAGTTTCACTATTATTTCAAGCCCACCTCCAATCTATCGCAATTTATAGCTACAAAAAATAATATAAAGCGTTCAAAATATCTCGGATCTCCCTCTGTATAATCTGGCGCAACCTAAAACATTAAAATCAGCAGGACTACTAAATAATTTTGCAGAATGTCCATAGAGATTCAGATTCAGACAATTTAAATTGATATTTTACAGAAACCGTTTCCAGACATATATCTCACGGTAAAGAGGTACTCAAAATACAATAAAAGGTGAGCCATGTCCGGAAATGGTTATTGTCAAATAAATTGCATTTTAATTTGTAGTAGTGCGTATGAACATGGAGAAAAACATTTCGAATTTCAAAAGAGTTCGTCTAATTTCTATCTTTTAGCTGCCCTAAAATATATTTTAGCGGCCAAACACTTTAACTGTTTAAAGCCAGTTTTAGCTTCGAACGGCTGTATATCTTTCCGGCCACGACGAATCCCACCCTACTAGTTCCAGACATGCTGAACCCGTATAACGGCTTACCGCCTGCCAGTATCCCGGCCCCAATCACTTCAGCCGAGTGTGCAAAGTGATATTGGGCCGCCATGATGGCCCCACTCGAGGCCCCTGATACTGTCAATGAGCCCCAATCCACGGCGGCCTGTGGAAGGACTTCCTCTGGTTAGACCAAGACCATACAGTCAATTAGTAAAAGTGAGCTTTTCTATATTTAAATTGTGCCAGGAACAATTGACGTACCTAAGTTCACAGTCGGTGGCTTGCATTGGAATCCCAGAGTGTTCTCCAAGCGGTCGCTGATGATTTGCTGTAAGAATTGTCCATGGGAGGTCCATACAGCGGCCAGGCTGAAGAGCCATACCTTGCCCCACAGCATCTTCGGTATTCAAATCATAGTATGGTAAGTAAATTAGTTAGCTAAATACATATACATTAGTGTATGGAACTTGTGCTTCTTTTTTTGACAGAATTGACTGCAATATATGTAGGAATAGGTAAAGAAGGTCCATAATTAGAATGGCTCCTGCACCGTGTCTATGGTAAGGATGCCTGTATTGTATCCCCTATATTCTATGTAAGTATGTATAATTTAATGCTCCAGAAATTGTGTATCTATCAAAATCTGCGGGAGGTCAAATGGCAAGGCTCAACGTAATCTCATTGGCATATAATACAGGCGGCCCATTAATTGACAGTTCATGTGATCATTATTATGGGTTCCGAAAATCCTGTATGTATATGTATCACTTGACCTGTGTGACCCGTGAAGGAGGTCACAATGTGGATTTAGTATTTAGTTGACTGAATCTATAATTAGTATTGTACTTACAACTCCTGCTTCTGCTCTTGTAATATATTCGAATTTAAGGGATTCTTCGTAGAACAATAGTAGCCGGGGACTGGTAAGCAACGTGTATGAGGCTCCAGGACGCGTAGGACGCTACTGGCCTAAGTTCTATCCAGTACACCGTATTCAGGTGACAGAGGGCAAGTTAAGGCTCTACAGAATTGCCATACATACTACATCATGTATAGTAGTATGCGCATTTGCCTTACGCTTAATTACTATATTTCATAATCATGATATCTGTCCCGCTAGGTAGGTACTTATTACCATTTTCGTAGTACCTATGTAGGTAAATGAGAAAGAAAATACACGAAATGATTTTCAAATACCTACAAAGAGGCACATTATGATTCCAAATCCGCTAATTTGACCAGTAGGCATTATAAATATACACGGCTCAATGAACGAATGAGTACGAGCGCTCCGGCTACAGGTCAGCTAATTAACAGTGAGGACCCTGTATGACCTAATTCATGTTTTCCAAACTATGTTTGTACATTGGTGATCCTGAACCTGGAGTTGAGACGAGCATTTTTTATATATATGTACATATGCCGCATGCCATGGTTTTTGGAACTTTGACCTTTGACCGGCCGGAAAGTTGTGAAAGGGTCATCTGCCAATCTTGCAGCATTTGGGTTTTAGTTTTAGCATTTAGACGGAAGTTGAATCAAGGGCTATTGTGACTTTTGACCAGCCCTGCACGTTCTTTCCTGCTATTTTGAACTCCCCATTAGGTTATAGAGATTGAGGTCAACAGCAAAATAATAGTATATTGTTAATTAGAGTGAACGTCAAACACGGACGTGAGCTCTGACCTGGTTAATCTCAATCTGAGCCCATTGTTGAGAAAGAGAAAGGGCGGCTCTGTGTCACACTTTCAAATATCAGAGGCTCCTTCTCGGACAGTTCCTTCTGTTCTTCCTCCAGTCACTTTACATCTTGATCCGAGACAAGCGCTGAGCCCTTCAGTTAACTCCGATCCGGAAAATGGTTGTATTCGGCGTATCAGGTGGAGGAATGGCTGATGAGCCGGGGTCAGGCCGGAAACTGGCGGTCCAGCATGAGTCGAGCCTGGACCAAGAGCGACAAAAGACGGCCGAGGACATAGTTGCGATAACTAAGGTCTTTATCCGGGTCAAGGGTAAGGATATACTGTACATACTCTCAGGTCAGGGTCAAGTCAGCACTTGCGCATTTGCGTCCAGGTCGTCGGAGTCAGTGTTAGCTGGGACGGAAATTACTCTGGCCAGTATCAGTGCCTTAGCTAGCATAAGTCGTCCCGAGCCCAGATCCTTGACATTACTGTCGTCTAAGAGCTCTGAATTAGTATTGTCTATTTAATTGTTGTTCTCACTTCTTCAATCAAAACAGGGATATCCGAATCGGACACATGCCGTGTCAAGATTTTTCGATTTCAGCATCCGCGGACTGAGTTTGGAACATATTTCGTGTTTGCGCTGCCTAAATCAAGCGGAACTGGCTCTGGGACCCTGGCTCCGGTCCACGAAGTCCAGATCTTTGAGCCAAATACCGAAGACCAGATGCCGTAAGTTTTTAATGTTTGGTCAAGTCAACCTACAGGTCTTTGAATACTTGTTTAACTTTTAGTGAGTGGTGCGTCGGGGAGACGGACCGGCGAATCTTCGCCTTTCATGCAGTTGACCCTTTGTTCCTGGTCATCCCGGCACTTACTACGGTTAGACAAACATGTACTAAAAGTAATTGTAACGAGTAAGGAGTATCTTTAGACGGGCAGTAATTTGTAGAGTTTATTTTAGGATTTTGAGCCACTTCGCGTACTACTTGGACGCCGCTACACCCAAGAGGTTGTCTACTGGCTCGCAAAGCTTGTCTCAGCAAAGGACTTGGATCAGGTGGCGCTCGGAGAAGGTGAGGAACGATAATACGCATATTACGTGGTACATACCTTACATAGATGCAAGCAAGACTGTGGATATATAATTTATACATTTACAGCGGTGAATGGCGTAGCGCAGCACAAGCTCTCCCATGTACATATTATTTCGTGGCTCACAGTCAAAGTAGACGCTGCCGTCAGCAGATTAGTTGCGAAGAAGAAGCTGGTCACTGGATATCGAGTCAGACCGTAAGTTGTTGAGAATGACAAAACTGTAACATTAGCCAAGGACGTTGGTGCTTTAATTCTAAAGATCGGTATATACTACGTTACTCCCTAACCCCGAAATAGTCCCAACTACATAGTTGCGGGCTCTTTGCTGACTACCGACCATTACCCGAAAACTTCGAGGTCAGTCTTGACAAGCCTCCATTTCGGTTTGTGGCTGGACTCGACACCCATTGTCCGTTTTCGGGGTTGGACTGTAAACTAAAACAATTTTGTTGCACTTTTTTCCATTTTCAGTGACGTTGCTGACATCCGAGCTGCATACAATAGGATCACTTCCTGCCTGGACAAAAAATTGAGTGAAACTTATTACTGCGTAATTATCAGGAAGTTTCGGCCAGGGCCAGACCGGGCACGTGATTACATCGACGTCAGTGGTAGTAATATGATACAAGACAGTGACGACAGTATGGATATGGATTAAGATCCCGTAGTGGGTATGGAGAATTATTAATTCACACAAAGCGATCTGCTCTACTAAGTGTCTTAACGTTAACATTAGCAGCAGGCTCAGAATTCAGAGTACCTAGTCTTACCTGTATGAGATATTAGTATATTTTAATTTTCGTCTGCAAATAGTAATGATGTTGTGAGTTCAGAATAGCGTCCCTAATCATCCCTAATCACTTTGAAAATAGCCCAATAACAACAGCAACATTGGATTTCCAGTATTTTCTTACGGTTTTTTATTACAAAATTAGAGATAATGGACTAGAACTCTATAACATGTCATCAGGGAACGTACGAATACGAATATGTATTGTACCGTGTTAGTACGTATAATCTTCCAATGACCCGATCCGGTTTTTATTTTCGATTTGGTAGCCACCTTGATTTTGAGAGCTAAAATGGTTTTACTCTGGGTCAGAACTAAGACTCGTAATTATAGCAGTATTTACATATACAATATTAAACATGTAATAAATCAAGGAGTACTAACTACATACTTATTCATTAATACTAAAAATCTGCACGCTACAAACCCAGTCTACTATTCTTCTACAAGTCATTTTTAATTGTCTACTCCAACCTACGGCATTAATGATAGGAGTAGCTTACAGTAATCGGGACCATTAATTCCGTTCCTCCTTTTATTGTCAGCCCAAGTTATTGTTCATGTTTCACCCGAAAAGTTGTCATTTGGCTTGGAAATAATTGCAATTTTTTATAGAATAACCTGGAATACGATACTCTTTAGTAATACATATGTACTAGACATTTAAGCAGCTTAGTATGCGTTCAACACTATGAACCCCTTGTAATACACACAATGCTCTTTTGGAGCGGGAAACTCAAAATCCGGAACCACGCTGTGGTTCTTAATGCTGGATGGAATATGGGAATATGAATGGTTGAGTTTTTATATATTTATGATTACGCAGCACCAAGACGCAGCCTGCTACTGCTTAACAACAGCTAGCTCTACTTTCTTAAACCAAATAGTACTGACTACTGACATTAGCCAAACATACTATGCGTAGGTAGGTACTCACTTAACTGTTTCACATTTCTCTATTGCTCTAGTCTAAATAAATCACACATTTATTTTTATTGGTTTAGATAGAAGTGCTCTAACGTCGTCTAAGTCTCTCTAGTTATATGTTGTATTCTTTGATGTGTTTGGCTTCAATTTGATAATTATGTTAAAATATTGTAAGTTCAGAATGTAGGGATAGTATCATATGTACATATGTAGGGATATTCTTATAATGTATTTTGGTATATGTATTAGTTTTAGTAATATGTTCTTTTCCCGATATACTGTATGTCTCTACGTTGACTAATCTAGGAGTAGTTATAGAATCACAAGTAGGTATGAGTTACTATTGTCAGGTGATAGTTACTTTCACTAGTACTAATCGATAGTGACACGGCTATTTAGGTCCATGAAACATTAACCCATTTCAACGGTCTAGGGACTTGGACATGCCTACACAGGAGCACCTTCGTGACATCATATTATCAAGAATCTCTGTGTCCACCCATGACGTACATAGTGTCTGAGCTCACCATATCTAAAGTACAAATAGAGCACAATTATTAATTATTTCTTACTATTTACAAGTTTGATACTATTCTCTCCATAGTATATAAATATTCCCAACCATTATTGTTATGTCACAGTCTGACTGACTAACTTGCTGAGGTCCGTCGATGAGTAATGTAAGGAAAGAAAAGTAATGAGGAACTAAGGTCAAATCTCACAACACATAATCTAGGCAATACGGGGGCCTCCTCCGAAACTGGTAATAATTTCCACCTGTTTTTTTTTAAACACCTTCTTCGGATTTAAACATTTCTTAAGTTCTCAGCCCTATTTTGGTATCAGGCCCCGCATGCATGTACAGTCTACGTTGAAGCCTCAGCCTCCGGATCAAGATACGGTTTCAAGTAGGAATAGAAATTACGTAGGACTCGGCCATGCCATGCCCCGTTTCCAGCACAACAATGCAATATCTGCCTCACCCAGCACAACAATGCTATCTCTACATCTGCCGCATAACAATGCACTTTGGGCCATGGAACAATGACAGGCCGGCCATCTTCCAATGGATCCAAATGCTCTTCGAGGCTGCGGCTTCGACGCAGAGCACAAACCTTTCACATTACTCCCTATAATTAACATTTAATGTAGAACTACAAGACATTTACAAAGTTGCTTATTATCAACGTATTGTCATTCCATTGCGACTCTTAAGGTCCGCGTTCCTTGGAGCTAATATGTACAGTTGCAGGAGATATACTTAATGTATATTGTACACACAGAGTTATGATTTGTAATTAATCACAATATTTAGTTTCACAATTTCAATGGTTCTAGTCCACCATTTGTACACCTTGTTTAAACATTATTGTCCGTTACAAGTTACAATCTAACAGAAGAAGCCTTTGGCTACGTCACAAAATTCCTCAAGCTAGCCCAAAGGAATTCATACATAGTCTGCCACCATTGTGGTAACAAAATCCTGAATTTACCGGAGCCAAGGTTACAAATCAGAGAGAACCTCAAAATGGAAACTGGATTTCCGGATGTCAACTTCCAGCCCCGTGCGTCCATTCATAGGTTTCTGTGACCTTAGATTTGGGTCTCAGAGCTGCTGAGGTTCCCATTTCGGTTCCGCTCCGGTACCGGCGGGATGATGACGGTCCGACTCTCAATTTTCTGGATCGAGGACCGCCTCCGGTTCAAAAGAATGGACTCGAGCGGGAGAGCCCCGCCAGCCTCTCCGCTCCGGAACGAAACCGTTGACATCCGCCGCTCGTCCATCCGCTCCAGCTCCTCACGGGACAAATGGTAGACGATCCCGGCCCCGTAGGCGTCCCCAAGCACGTTGATGGACGTCCGGATCCGATCCCTATGGAAGGTAAGTCTCGGTAACGTTATCCCAGAATCTGATTATGAGGTCAATAATGAGTGACGAAATTCAAATGTGCTCACAGGAGCCAATCAACGGTGAGGAGGAGCGGGACGTCAGAAGTTGGGAGGCCGAGGGAGGCCAGGACCAGGAGCATCGTAATTAGAGCCGCACTTGGGATCGAGGCCGCCCCGACGCTGGCCAGCGTTGCTGTAAGACTGAAAACATGAAACGTCAAGCGGAAAGTCAGAAACGGAAACTCAGAAATCCTCCCGCCCACGTACCTGACCGTGATGATTTCCCCGAACCCGAGATGGACTCCGTTCATTTGGGCTATGAAAATGGCGGCCACGGCCTCATAGAGGGCCGTCCCGTCCATATTGACCGTGGCTCCGACCGGGATCACGAACCGCGTCACCCGCTTGTCTATCTTGTTGTTCTCCTCGAGACAGCGGAACGTGATGGGAAGCGTGGCCGAGCTGGAAGAGGAAATCAAGTCGGAGGTCGGAGTCACTGGTGAGCTCAATAATTGAGGAGCTTTAGGCCGTACCTGGAGGCGGTCCCGAGAGCCGTGACCCAGGCCTGGAGCATGCCCTTGAAGAAGGTCCCTGGATTCTGGCGCGTGACGAGGAAGTAGATGAGCGGGAGCGTGATGATGGCATGAATGGCGAGGCCCGCGATCACGGTGATCATGTAGAGGCCCAGCTGGCTCAGCGTCTTCCCAATGTTAGCAATGGACATGAGCCGGCCGGCTATCAAGCACGTGATCCCGAAGGGAGAGTACCTGGAGGTCAAGGAAGAGGCGGGCTGGTATAGCTGACAATAAGAGTGTTTCGCCGGTGATCCCGAACCCTGCTCTTACCACATGATGATTTCAACCATTTTCATGATAATGTCATTGAGAGCACTGAAGAAGTCAACCATGATCTTCCCCTCAGGGCCCAACTGGCCGGCCAGGAGCCCAAAAGCAAGACAGAAGACGATGAGGCCCATCACGTTCGTCCCGTCCTTCATGGCGACCCCTTTGATCAGGATCACCGCGTCGTCAACAGATGCGTTCACAACCTGGTCCCCGTTTTAATGTGTTATTAGGACCTTGGGTTGATGTAATTTTAGGCTGCTAAAACAGAGAACTTCGCAGAACTGTTGTAGGAGTTGGTTGGAATGCTTTTAGCAATCTTTATACAGACTCACAAATTTAAATGCAATTTATTTGACAAAGATCATTTCCACATATATATTTTGGCGCCCAGAAAAAATAGAAGCCTTTAGGTACGAATTGGTTCGAACTCACCACTTTTGGCTTATAGCCGGTCTGACTCTGTTGGATGCAGGCCTGGACCAAGTTCTCCGGGAACAGATTCCTGTGGATCGGAACGGTGGAAGTTTAGAAGAATTTAGAGGAACCTTATAGGAATTGAATCCGTAATAAATATTAATGTTGGACTCAGCGGCTTGAAACATGAAGATGGCTAAAGAAGTACTAATGGATTAGACCAACAGCAGAGAATAGTGAAGATATGTTTAATGAGAGAACTTACCCGTCCAAACATCCGTTTCAACATAATTAAAAAACTGTATAATAAGAAGTAAGGCCTTAAATACAGAACACTTCCCTATCACGGCTCACGTACGGAATACATTAAAGGATTGACATGTTATTCAGATCAATATATTAGCATATTATGTTAGTCTCTGCTTACCTGGCAATGTCCAGTAGGGCGTCCATAGTTGAGACTGAGGTCTCGGCCGCACTCTCATCCATGTCCTGCTTGATTGACCTGTCTCCCGGATGAATGATGACCACCATGATGATCCCAACCTGGTAACAGAGAGAAGCCTCTGTAACTGAGCCAACTGGGCTGGATATAGGGGCGAGTCAAAATCCCTTGCACAGGGCACCGAAAACACTGAGGCCGGCCCTGGGAACTTACAATGGCTGCCAAGATCGTGGTGACCATGTAGTAGACGAGGGCCCGGGAGCCCATTCGGCCCGAGGACTTGGCATCAAGTTGAGCCATTCCTGAATTTATTTAAGAGAAAAATTAGAGGAATATTTAAACGATCACTAATTAATTCGAAATCCCTCGCCAATTAGAGGAGATATCTTCACCAAGGTTTACAAATATTTTAAAGAAGATAATTTAATTCCGTAAATTATTGTAACATAAATTATCTTTCGCTCATAATAAGTTTCAATTGATTGGTGAAGAATTTGCTGTAATTAGTGAGATATTTCGAATTAATTGGTGGTAGTTTAAATGGCAGCCAAATATTTATAATTTGCATTTTTCCTGCCAGCTAAATTATTCCTATCGGCTGATCGGGTTTTCGGGAGCCAAAATATAATTTGGGCTGCTATAAGATACAAATTAGCAGAAGTATTTTTAAAATTTGTGGAATTTTTCCGCAATGCTCATACACGCTCCTACAAAATTAAAATGGAGTTTATTTGGCAGTGAAATCATCTCAAGACTAGTAGAATTCAACAAAAAGGTGAGCAATTGTAAAAATAGTAATTCTGGTAATTTCTATGATTTAGTGGCCCTGAATTATAATTTGGTGGCCGAATACAGGGCTTTAGCGGCCAAAAGCTATATTTCTGTGACCCCGACAAATACTGACCTGTGATGAGAGATGAGATGATGAGAGGCAGAATGAGCATTTTGAGCATTCTCATGAGGAGCTCCCCGGGGAATGAGACGAGCTCAATTGTGTCGGAGGACGGGTCAAAGTACCGACAGAGGAACCCGGCCAGGAACCCAACCGCGACCCCGAGGATCGTCAGCATGAGCAGGGCATTCGTCTTTAGCCATTTCTTCAGCTGCCGGAACAAAAAAGAAAAACAGTTGTTCTTTGGAAGGAAAACGGGACAAGTGCACGGCACTGACTGTATGGGGTTTTCGTTCTCAGATGGATTTCGCTAAAAGTTGGCACACTTATAGACATTGACCTCCGGAATTATGCTTGAGTGACCCTCAAAGCCGTAGGTAGCCTCCTTGGCCCATTACGGGTTGCTAAAATGTCAAATAAGAAAATGGTGGTAGGTAACCAGGCGGATTTGGCTGAAACTTGGTATACTCACAGATAACCTCTTGAACAATATTTATGACCCAACACCTGTAGGATGTCTCCTTGACCCTCTACGGTTCACCACATCACAGATATTTGATCGGTAGAGGGTCAAGGAGTCGTCCTACAGCTTTTGGGTTGTTTTGAGAATGGTTCAGGAAGTCAAGATATGTAAGTATACAAAGTTTCGGCGAAATCCATCTGGTTACCGTCTTTTCCTGATGTGACCTTGAAGTGACCCATAGAGGGTCAAGGTAGAGGCGACCTACGGCTTGGATGGTTACTGAAGCATTGCTCAGGAGGTGAAGATCTATAAGTGTGCCAACTTTTAAGGAAATCCATCTGACAACAAAAACCCCATACATTCAGTGCGTGGCTCTTGTGCCCAGTTTTAGGGAAATCCGTCTGACTACCAGAACCCCATACTTTGAGTGCAGTGTCCATTTCGAGGTTACCTTTTGTCTGAATGATTGTTCTCCTTGGGCGTATCGAATGTACTGGGCCTCGGGCGGCTCCTTCGTTTTCACGGGAGCCATTTCCTGTCACTCAGCAAGGAGGAGCGGGTTCGATTCTCTCTCTATTCAATTACAGGCTCTCAGCAATAATTAAGGAAGATCCGTCCTTCGGGCAAGAGTCCAAACCTCCTATGCCGGTAAATTATAAGCGAATTAGAGGGCGGCCGCAGGAACTACAACCATGGCTTAAGTATACCGCATGTAACATTTAATGAGCTTAGTGGCGTACATTGAAGATAAAATAGAGGCTAAGTGGCGAATCTGTGGAAATCACTGATTCAACAGAATGGTTCCACTAGTATGCGGTTAGATTGAAACTCCTAAGAGTTCAAAAACAAATTAAATGTTGCCCCAAGGAACCGGATTATATATAACTTATATAGCTTACCAAACCTAACCTATCGTCGCCTATCACCTATACTAACTAAATATTCCCAATAGGTACTTACAAAACCTAACCAAACATTGCCTACACTTTCGAAGCCGGACAAAACGTTGCCTAAATTAACCAAATATTGTGCGCACTTACCAAATATTACCAAATTTTGGCTAAACGAACCAAATGTTGCCTAAATCAACCAAACCTAATGACACCAAGACTTAGGCAAAACTATATATATCTTAACCTGACCTACGCTAACGAAACATAACGTGACCATCCTGAACCTAATCAACCCGGACAACTTCCTACCTGCACTAACGGTTGTTGTAAACACTGAGCAGGCTTATAGACAAAGGTTGCCTGACCCAGTACAACTTAATCCAACCAATCCAACCTTAGTCCAACCAAACGTAGCCCACACCAACCTAACCTATCGAAATCTTGTCTAAACTAACCAAACATCACCAAATATTGTCAACACAGGTACAATAACCAAATGTAGCCTAAGCGAACCTAGCCTAAACAAATGTTGCCCCAACTTATCTAAGCTAACCAAATGATCAATAAACTAACCTATCCTAGCCAAATATTGCCCAGACCTAGCCCAACATTACCTAAACTAACCCATCCTGGCCCAATTTTGCCCAAACTAACCTAACCTAGACAAATAATACTTCTTTAACCAACCCAAATACAGCCAAAACTAAGCCAAACCTTGCGTAAACTAACCTAACCTAGTCAAATATTGCCTAAACTAACCTAACCTACCCTAACCTTGCTGAACCAAACTAGCTTAACGAAATATTGCCTTAACCGAGCCAAATACTGCCTAAACTACCCTATCTAACCCAAACCTTGCCCAAACTAACCTAACCTAGCCAAATATTGCCTAAACTAACCTAACCCAGGCAAAAATTTCATAAACCAAACTAGCTTAACGAAATATTGCCTTAACCGAGCGAAATACTGCCTGAACTACCCTATCTAAGCCAAACCTTGCCCAAACTAACCTAACCTAGCCAAATATTTCCTGAACTAACTTAACCTAGCCAAATATTGCCTAAACTAACCCATCCTAGCCCAATATTGCCCAAACGAACCTAACCTAGACAAATAATGTCTAAAATAACCTAACATAACCAAATATTTCCTTAACAAAGCCAAATACAGCCTAAACTACCCTAACTAAGCCAAACCTTGCCTAAACTAACTTAACCTAGCCAAATATTGCCTAAGCTAACCTAACCTAGCCAAATATTGCCTAGGTTAACCTAACCTAGACAAATATTGTCTAAACTAACCTAACCTAACCAAATATTTCCTTAACAAAGCCAAATACAGCCAAAACTACCCTAACTAAGCCAAACCTTGCCTAAACTAAAACTTAACCTAGCCAAATATTGTCTAAACTAACCTAACCTTGCCAAAAATTTCTTAAACTAACCTAACCTAGTCAAAAATTTCCTAAACCACACTAGCCTAACCAAATATTTCCTTAACCAAGCCAAATACTGCCAAAACTAACCTAACCTAGCCAAATATTGCATACACGAACCTGTCCTGACCTAACCCAATGTTGACAAAATTAACCAAGGAGACCTAACCAACTGCTACCAGCGTTTGGCTATACAAGAAGCTCATATCTCAAAACTGGCTAGTACATAGATAGCTCTAGCTAGAGTCCCTTTTTCCGAGCGGATCCTCCGCTCTCTGTTCTATGCAAACATCTGAATTTTTAGCAAACATGCCTCCCAGAGTACATAATGGAGAAGGGATTCGGGCTTCCCTATAAGTACTACATCCGTAGTAGGGGCCTATTATTTCCCTTGCCGGGACTTTTAGGAAAGCGGCGGTTGATGGGGTGCGATATTGCGTTTTTCTCTCCTTTGACCTCGATTTATGTTTACTCGGTAAACATGGCGGGACTCCATTCCAGCACTCACTCAATGGCAACATCCCTCCATGTATATCTGGAGTCCCCGCAGTCTAGGCTTACCCGGGCAGGACTCATATAGTTCAGGAGTCGGAGGGCTGGAAAATACTCATTTTCTAAGACTTCATTTAGTCTGGATTGGGCTATATGTTCCATACATAGGTACCCAAATACTTCTCAGTACCAGGACCCGTATCCGTTTCAATCCACCCTTCCAGATAGCCACTGGGATACCCCGTCAAGCCGGAAATGGCCTACTTTAATTTAGTTGATTCTGATCTCATCAATGGAAAATGATCAAAGAATTCAGGAGCTCCTCTCTTTTGGAATAAATACCATTTAAAGTTGGGATGGAAGGAAATTGGAATTAGAGTCCTGGTTTGAGAGTAACGAAGAATCGCGGAATCACATAAAAAGCCTGAATAAAGAATTTAAAAATGTCCGCCAGATTGTAGCTACATATTTGCCCGTCCTAGAATTTTTTTAGGGAACACCAGGCCTTCGGGAGAAGTATATTTCTTTCGGGAACAACTGTTTGAATATTTCCTGGAAAATTAATATGATATAGGCTGGAAAATTCCCTGCATTCAAAATATAGCTCGCCTGCCCTTAACATAGCAGATAATTATTTTCTTCTGACAACCCCAAGCTGGAGGCGCTAGAGAAGAGCGGAGAGAACAGGAAGCCAGAAAAGGCGCCAAGAACTTAATTAGGCCCCAAAGATTCATGGAGTTCTAGCCCGCCCAGAGAACCCCGACTTTTTAATTATGTCCCAAGTGTCGAGGGGAACACGAAATTAGACGCAGTAGTTAGTTTTTGGGCAGAGCCTCCAGCATTTGACGCAACACGCACAGAGCCTCAAATTGGATTCTAGGCTCTCGAGCTGGGAAACAATCATTTAAATATTCGTGCTACATTTACAGAAAAAAGGTATATAAATCATATTTTTTTTACATGGCCATAAAATGTGCTAAACTACCTAAATTTCAAAGCAGTAGGGAGTTACTGCTATTAAAATGTCAAGGTTTTAGCACCAAGTATTGATATTGATTTAAAGTTAACTTGATGCTCCTAGTATTGAATTAAAGGCGTAAACTTAATATGTAATCGATCAAAACTACTTGTGAACGAAAGTCCTACTTTGATTGATACTGTTTTCGTTAATTAAAGTTCAGTTTAGGGTTGATTTTGAATTTTGGCGCTGTTCCGCCATTCTTATCATTTTTTATCGTTCTTATCACTTTTTATCACTTCACCTGTTGATAAATATCGATACAAAATGTGCACAGTGGTAGAACCTCGAAACTCTGATCAGAAGTAGGCTAGGTTACCTAGAAGTTTTCGGGTAATGGTTAGTTAAGAAAAAAGAGCTCACAACCAGTTGTGACTTTTTCGGGGTAGTGGTGTAACATATACATATAATTATGGCTGCAACATTAACTATCACCAACTAATTCGAAATCTCACACCACTTAAAGCAGATTTCCTCACCAATTGAAGCAGATTTCCTTACCAATTAAAGCAGATTACCTCACCAATTAAAGCAGATTTACTCACCAATTAAAGCAGACTTCCTCACCAATTAAAGCAGATTTCCTCACCAATTAAAGCAGATTTCCTCACCAATTAAAGCAGATTTCCTCACCAACTAAAGCAGATTTCCTCCCCAATTACAGGAAATTACTCCCCAATCATTGGAAACTTATTATGAGCAAAAGCTAGTTTATTTTACAATAATTAACGGAATCAAAGTTCTCTTATTTGAAATATTTGTAATGGGGAGAGATTTGGAATTAATTGGTGATCCATTAAATATTCCTCTATAATTAGTAGGGGCAATTTCCTAGTTTTCTATACTATTTTTTGTTAGCGCCAAAATTCGAATATTTACGGATCCTGCCGCGAGTTTTGAGAACCTCGCTATTTGATAAGAATTATGGCCTGGCAGGAGCGGAAATACGGGAACCGAAAATCAATAATTCGGGCTGACGGAGAAGACGCTTCTTTGGGCAAAGAAAGGGCGGGCTGATGATGATGAGGCTCAATTGTCGCCGTCTGATATTTCTGTAGCCCTTCTAGCCCCAGCCAACCTCTATTTTTATTAATATTGGGACAGACTCTCAATTTTAAGTAGCCTTGGAACCCTAATAACGTCGGCCCCTCCGACCCCAACCAATAAATTCGGGATAAAATTAAAATTTAATTGGGCCTAAGACGGCTAATAAACTCGTTCTCAGATCAATTTGGGGGGCCTTGAAACTTTCCCGACCTAAGGGACTCATTACGTTTTATTAAGGGGCTCTTGATATGGGAAGGGGGATCCGGCCTATAGGAACGGCGGGAGTCCGCCAGCCAAGCTAAGTCCTCCTCAACCTCGTAAAATGGGCCACGAAATCTAGGTCAACGGTTCACACTAACTGGGAGCCAGCCAGCCGCCTTTTTATCTATGTATGCGACAAACCTACTGCACCTATTGTACTTATTTTAAGGGATGTTTTTACGGCTGCCATTTAAGCCATCACCAATTAATTCGAAATCTCTCACCATTTCATGCCGATTTCCTCACCAAATACAGCAAATTACTCGCCAATCATTTGGAACTTATTATGAGCAAAAGATGATGCATTTCGTTATAAACATTTCGATATACTAATTTTAATGCTCACATTTCGTTATAAATATTTTGATTTACCAATTTCGATGCTCGCATTTCTTCATACACATTTCGATATATAAATTTCGATGCTCAAATTTAGTTGTATAAATTTCGATGCTCACATTCCTATATACACATTTTGATATATAAATTTCAATGCTCACATTTCGTTATACACATTTCGATATCCCAATTTTGATGCTCACATTTCGATTTACCAATTTCGATGCTCACATTTCGTTATACACATTTCGATATAAAAATTTCCATGTTCAAATTTCGTTTAAACATTTCGATATCCCAATTTCGATGCTCACATTTCTTTATAAACATTTCGATATCCCAATTTCGATGCTCACATTTCTTTATAAACATCTCGAGATCCCAATTTTGATGCTCACATTTCGTTATACACGTTTTGATATCTCAATTTCGGTGCTCACATTTCGTTTTGCACATTTCGATATCCCAATTTCGATGCTCACATTTCGTTATACACATTTCGATATCCCAATTTCGATGCTCACATTTCGATTTACCAATTTCGATGCTCACATTTCGTTATACACATTTCGATATAAAAATTTCCATGTTCAAATTTCGTTTAAACATTTCGATATCCCAATTTCGATGCTCACATTTCGTTATACACACTTCGATATCCCAATTTCGATGCTCACATTTCTTTATAAACATCTCGGGATCCCAATTTTGATGCTCACATTTCGTTAAACACGTTTTGATATCTCAATTTCGATGCTCAAATTTCGTTATACACATTTCGATATCCCAATTTCGATGCTCAAATTTCGTTATACACATTTCGATATCCCAATTTCGATGCTCATATTTCTTTATAAACATTCCAATATCCCAATTTCGATTATTCCCTTTCGTTATAAGCATTTAGATATCTCAATTTCGATGCTCACATTTCTTTATACACCTTTCGATATACAAATTTCGGTGGTGACATTTCTATACACACATTCCCAATATATACTTAAACCCGCTACTGGCCACGGCCTCCCTGCCTATTGTTGGACCATCGGATAAAATCCTTGTATTTGCACATAGTATATACTGTAAGATCTGATTATACTGTATATTCCTTCCTACAGAAACGGTAGATTTGAGAGGGTTGCCTCGAGGAGCTACCCACTCCAAGCACAGCCCACAATAGCTATTGTATAAGGATTTTATTGTGATTCCGGTGATTCCGCCGCGGCGGAGGCGGGAGGGCTCCCACCTCAATTGAACTCGAATGGGCCTTTCTGGTTCAAAAGCTGGGCTCTTTGGAGGGCGGGGGGGGGGGAAGTAGGGCTCGGGCCTGAGCCCATAGCCCATAATCCTGTCCCTGCCCCTTCTCGCCCCCTTCTAAGCCCTTGTGTACAGTTGGGCTTTGGGAGGTGAGCGGAGGGTTGACGGGATCTTTTGGGCCCAAAATCCAATCGATTCCGTCCACAAACAGAGAAAGCCGGCCTCGGAGAGCCCCAAACTAAAAAGGAATCAAATGGACGGGAAAGCCCAGGTTTCACTAGCTACTCTCTTTAGTATCCGATTTTAGAGGTCCCTTAAATTCCAGCTCATCTGAACTGCTAATCCCGCCCACAGAAATTGACCTTGGCCCAAGAAATAAATGTGGAAATGAGAAAAAATAATATTTTTTTATATACATTTTGTAGGCAGCTTATGCGGGACTCCCAGTTCCATCATTTTCATAATTTCCGTATTTTGTTCCCGGCTTCCAGGCCTAGCTATATATATTTTCTGGGCAAGGGAAACTTTGTGAATGACCAGGAAATTTTGGTCTACTAATTTCAAAGTACAATTTTCCTGCACAAACTTCTTAATTCCTATAGGCCTTAGAATTATGACAATGGTCGGAAGTTAGGGCAAGTCCTGCCTAAATACGTAAAGGAGGATTCCCTAGTGAGATGAAAGGGATGCCCTTTTGACCTAAAAAGTCCCCGTTCCAGGCCTCCCGAAAGCCGACTCGGAGTGACAGGGATCGTAATGACGTTCTAGTCCTAATCACCCGTCAGCTGGACTGGGCAGGAGCTGGGGCCGAAAGCCGAATCCGCGAAACGGTTTTGGCGAAAGGGCTCAATAGTTTAAGAATGGGTGGAAATGGGTTTCGGAGTATTCGCGATAGAGTAAATCCGATCTTTGTAAAGCGTGCCAATTAGGCCTTGGCCTGGCCAGAGTAATGTACGGGCACAGAATACAATAGGATGTAGATGTATTATATAACTAATCCCATGTACTACAATAGAGAAGGCCGGCTTATTGTGGGACATTATTATGCCTGCTACTGCTGATGTTCTCACGTCATTAAGCAGGCTTTATAAGTCCCATCCCTCTAGCATTAGCTACTATAGTTACAGTAATGGCAGGATTTAGTTCCCCTCTTTAATACTAATAAGGAGCCTAAATGGAAATTGGAGACAGGGACTGTTCGGAAAAGGGTTTGTGTTCTAGGTTACGGCTTCTATTCATATCCGGAAAAAACATACTTTCCCCGTATAATTATCCTAGGGCAAATATGTCAAAAATCCCCATTTGTTCTACAGGGAGAATTGGAGGGCTCTTTCAATTGTACAATTAATTAGTAGATTAGACTTTGCCTCAAAAGGAGTTTCCTTATACAAATTAAACCCGTAACAGATGCCCGGGCATACTGTATCATCATAATCAGGAGTATAGAGTTACGTGTGGAGGCTTATGGGAGAAAGTTTAGGACTTTGGCCCATTTACTAATTGAAGCAAAAGGAAAAGGAATTTGGACTCAAAATGAGCCTCACAGCATCCCGGCAACTTTCTACACTTTATGTAAGCTCCGATGATATTTATCACCCTGGTAAAAACTGATATTTATCTCCATTTGGGATCCGAACAGAGCTGTGCGTTAAAGTAACAATATTGGCGGTTAAAGGATATAGCACTGAATGTACGGTGAAATATCATTCAGATAGGCTTGGCTAAAATTTGGTAAAACTTATAGATCTTGATCTCCTGAAGAATGTATAAATGACCCTCTACGGGTCACGCGAAGGTCAGACGGGGAAAAAATGGTAACCAGATGGATTTGGGTGAAACTTAGTATAATCACAGATATTGACCTCTGAAACATGTTTAAATGAGCCCAAAAGGTGTAGGCCGTCTCCTTGACCCTCTACAGGTCACGAGAAGGTCACCGGCTAAATCAGACGGTGTAGGTGTAGGGTCAAGGAGACGCCTTGCAGCTTTAGGGCCCATTCAAACATTATTCAGGTCAAGATCTGTAACTATACTAAGTTCAGCCAAATCCATATGGTTACCATCTTTTCCTCTGTGACCTTGCAGTTACCCGTAGAGGGTCACGGAAGTGACCTACGGCCTTGAAGGTCATTTAAAGATTGTTCCGGAGATCAAGATCTATAAGTCTACCAAGTTTTAGCCAAATCTGTCTGAATGGCATTTCGTCGTACATTCGGTGACATATCCCTTGAATTTTGGTCCAGTTCCGCCATTTTTATCCTTTTTCTTAGGGAATGGATACAGGGACTGTAAATGAATGAACATTTACAGGAACAAGAATTTTGAATAAAGGCGCTGTAAACTGCACTGGCGAAGGAAATAAGGACTATAAAAATTGCAATAAAAGCAAAAATCTTGACCAAAAAAAAACGTAATTTTTTTGTTTCCCGGTATCGTGTATACATATAACACTTTTTGGTCCTCTACACGCCTTGTGATATGCATAGGAAACAAGTTACTATGATCCTGACCGGGAAATAGAGTATAAGAGGCGGATCTCCATAAAAATCCCTAGCTATACATGGAACGAGAATATTTTTGCGGGGACATGGCTAGGCTCTGCATAATATTAGCTCGGTTGACTGGAACCCTTTGTGGGCCTATTTGTAGGAATAGGAATGATTTCCATATTCCGAGCCTGACTGAGCTAACCGAGAGGGCGGAACATGATTCCAGGTTCCTGATGACTCAACATTATTCAGTTTTTTATGGAGCCCAAAGTTCAGTTTTCCATTTGTCAGCTATTCTTATACCTGAGGGCCGAGTCAAGTGGATAGTTAATATCTGCAGTACTACCAGGTACCTTGGGTCCAGGATACTATATGTACAGTCCAGAGTATTCTGTTACCTACATCAAAATCTACTTTTTGGCATTGATAATTTTTGGCAGTCTAAATATACCTAGTTTAGGGCAGCTAAAACATGGAAATTAGCAGAATCACAAATATTTTAGAAAATAATTTTTTAAAAGGCTAATTTCCATGCCCAAACTCTATTTTGGTTACCATAACTAAGGAACGGGCTAATATTCCCTAACAAACCTTGAAATATGATGTTATTATGCGCTTAAAAACGGTAAATATGTCCTTAAAAACCCCAAAATATGCTTTTAAGACATAAAATAGGCTCTAGAAAAGAAAATAATATATGCGCGCCAGCATAAAATGTGCTCGGAAAAATACGCATTCACGCGAAACTATGAATATATTCAACAAATTAAGCATTTTAGTATTTTAAATAAACACACAACGCCTAAGGCACACATTTTACAAAGTTTTGGTTGTAAAAGTATAATTTTTAGCGTAAAAAGTCACCAAAATTAAAAAAACAACATTATTTTTCCTTAAATATGCACTAAAAACGCAAAAATTGCAAAATATGATTCAATGTCATAAAAGTCCAAAATATGCTCAAATATGTCAAATAAAACTACATATATGAGGTCGTACTGAGAGAATTCGTTGACATTTGGCAAAAGATTTCCAATAGTCATACGTCATACGAATATGCTTTTATGTCGAAACTCGTTCCTTACTTATAACTGCCAAAGGCAATAATTTAGCTGGCAACTGGCATTAAAATAATGAGTCCAAAAAAGCACTCATTTCTCGCATATTTGTCGCGGGAACTTTTCCAGAAATTTAAATTCCGGAACACTATCCGCGAATTTGGTAGCCATCGCATAAGGACGGGATAGGCGAGAGCCTCCACGGGGCCAATCGATGCGGAGCCAATGGGGAACTTATTCCAATTCTGAGCCTGACACGGGGCTGACAGTGACAGGAGTCCCTCCTGGCTCCCTGCATGTCAAGTGTCAAAGTCCTCAGCTCCATTTGGAGCTCAGGTCATAATGTCGTCTGCCTGTCTCTTCCATGTAATATTCCCTGCAAATTTATACCATACCTACTGGGCAATATTTCGGCGGCTCGGCCTCTTATAGGCTCTCTGCCAAAAAGCATATCAGTGCTTGCTAAATTTCAGTGGCTCCCTAACTTTTTAGTTTAGGGCATGCGCCGGTTGGATGCATATTGTACCGGATCGGGACTAATATTTCCCTGGAAGCCTGCCAGCCCGTTTCCAGGACATTGGGCGATTCAATTGAAAAGTGAGGAATGGGAGCCAGGAGCCGAAGCCCTAGAAAATTGTTCCATACTTTTACTTGGAAACTCCTGGAAGTATTGACTTGCTCCGCCATACATATGCATAGGTAATAATATTTGCCATAACGAGATACTTTTGCATTTTACAGTTTTCCCGCCAGGGACGAGGCTATGGAACGGCTACTGGGCTGGACAAACAATGGATGGCTACATAAAAGGAACTCCCTGACATGAAAGGGCCATTCAGCTCTGAAAAGACCTTACTTCATAATGGGACCGCGTACTTAGGCTTCCATGTCACTTATTATTTTGTCAAGGCTCTTGAGCCCCTCCAAAGGCTTCCCTTCCCGGGCTCCAAAGGGATCAGGCGGAAACGAAAAGCAGTTTTTAGGCCTTTCCGCACGTACTGGACCATTTAAGGCCTGGACAAGGCTGTACAAATATATTACGTCAACTAAGCGGATTCGGAATTAAATTGGGGGGGGGGGGATTCGGTACGGATTCAGATTCTAACAATTTTCCTACCTACAAGGGATAAAAGGTCAGATTCCGGTTATGATGATGGTAGTGGTTCCCTCGCAAATTTCGGATTTCGTACAAAAAATTTAAATGCCGATCCAGATTGTGATTGTGGTACTATTCTGGGAAAATATGCAAATTCAGATACCGATTCAAACAGTACAGAGTCCAACACTCATTAGCAAAGAAAAATGGGATTCCGACACTCTTCCTGCAAAAATTGAGATTCCGATGACTATTTCGATACCCTTCCTGCAAAAATAGAGATTTCGATACTTTTTCTGCAAAACAAAAAGATCTGGAAACCGCTTACAAAAATACCGATACCGATACCCTTCCTGCAAAAAATACCAATATTGATTCCGATACCCTTCCTCTCCTGTCAGAAATAGAGAGCTCGATAAAGTTTCCAATATCCTTCCTTCAAAAAATAGTACGAATCTCGACACCCGAACTACAAAAAATACCGATATCTATATCCTTCCAGCAATAAATACCGATACCGATTCTTTTACCCGGTAAAAAGAGATATTTTGACACATTTCCAGCTAAAAGTTGGGATTCCGATAGCGTTTCCGATACCCCTCCTGTAAACATAATGATTTCTTTCGACACCGATTCCATTCCTGCAAAAAAAACGAGACCGATTCCGATATCTTTTCAGCAAATAAATCCGGATTCCGATATATTTCCAGCAAATAAATCCAGATTCCGATAGCCTTCCTGTAAATATATCCGGATTTCGACTGCTGCCGCTTTTCGCTGTCTAGCCATTCAGAAACCGGATCCGGATCCAAATTCCAACCCCGCTCTCTGTTGCGAATAATTATTTCTAATAGTTCCGAATAATTTTCGAATAATTTAGAATAATTTTCGAATAATTCCGAATAATTTTCGAATAATTCCGAATAATTTTCGAATAATTCCGAATAATTTACAATAATTCCTAATAATTTTCGAATAATTCCGAATCCGACTTCCCAACCCTGCAATAATTTACAAGGAAAAGCGTACGACCAGGGATCCTCAATGCCGGGGCACGATTAGTAGTGAAATTAGCTTTTAAATGATTCCAAGATCAGTTATTTAAATCCTTTTAGCTTGAAAAATATCCTTTTCCCGTCTAATGCTTGATCGTCCAAGTCAAGGGCCAGACTTTTGATACAGGCTTCGGCTGGCATTTGTTAAAACTAATGTCAAGTCCCTTGATCCATACATAGAAGATTTGAAGAAGCGTTCCATTTACGTACTTGCACATTGTCATAATGAGCCTGTACCTCTCTCCACTATTCTAAATTGACGCTTTCGAGAGATGAGCTGACTATGGTGGAACTTGGGATATATTGTGTCCGCCCTCCCCCTAATAATTGACCAAGTTTCCACGAGCCCAACTATTTACAATGTATTATAATGTAGGAGAGAGTTCCTGAGAGCCTCAACCCGGTTCATTATGCAAATAGGAATCCATTAGAGAAATTGGGAAAGGTTTCTTTAGTAGGAGCGGTTTTGGGTTCAGGCTCTGGCGTCTACTTGGATTCAACACTTTATGGATCGAAAAGCTAGCATTTCTGGACTCTTCTCTCCATTTTAATGTTTAATTCATGCAGACCTTCCAGCCACTGGCTCTATAAGCTGTGAACATAGAGCAGAGCCGAATATTAATTAAACACCTGTTTCGCTAAAATCTAGATTGTCTCATTTCCTAAATTTATTGAGGGGTTCAAGTACATTTTTTGAACGGAATATGATTTACGGTCAGTTTGGCGAAAAATCAGTTTGGCGAAAATTGTTTTTCGTGAAAATGCTTAACCTAACCTAACCTAACCTAACTTAATCTAACTTAACCTGCCTTAATCTAACCTAATCTAACTTAACCTGCCTTAATCTAACCTAACCTAACTTAATCTAACCTAACCTAACTTAATCTAACCTAAGCAGACTTAATATAAGCTAACCTAACCTAACTTAATCTAATCTAACCTAACCTAACTTAATCTAACCCTAACCTAACTTAATGTAAGCTACCCCTAACCTAACCTAGCTCAACATAACCTAACTTAATATAAGCTACCCTAACCTAACCTAACTTAATATAAGCTACCCCAATCCAACCTAACTTAATATAAGCCACCCTAACCTAACCTAACTTAATATAAGCTACCCTAATCTAACCCAGCTCAACCTAACCGAGCAAAGACGAATTTTCGCCAAACTGACCGGATACTGGGAATATAATGTGTTGCACTCCAACCCCGAAATCTGCCACAACTCGTGGTGGTCTCTTTTTTCACAACCGACCATTGGAGGTAGCCTAACCCTAACCTTATCCTAATGATACTATTATATTAGGGTAAAGGGTACTACAGTCAAATTTCGAAAAGTCCTCATTTCGGCTTGTGGCTGCCTTGAAGACCCATTGGCCGTTTTCGGGGTTGAGGTCTAACCTACACATACCAAGGCCAACTAAGAGTCCCAGGAATGGTTCATAAGGATCAAAGTCAACAAGTATTTTAAGTATTCCTCAGGATCCAGACACTTGCACCAATTTTCAGCTAAATGTGCAGAGTTCCAAGGTCTGAATTCTAGTCCATCGTATTCTTGTAGCTAAAATAGGACCTGTAATCGGAGTATTTGCATAGAATGGGCATGTTGTGAGGAGGAGAGGTAGTGTTAGGACCCTGGTACGCGGCGGGAGATGTCGACAGGAATAAATGTCTCCCTAATGTCATTAGGCGGGCCTCCTAACGCTCTAAAGCCTCCCGCAGCAGTAGGCATGCATGGCACAAATCCACCACAGGAATCCATTAAGGGGAACGCAGCCTTAAGACAGGCCCTTTATTCAATAAACTGCGGCTAGCCTTGACATAAATCCTAAATTTCTGCCCGGTCCCGGCCTTCCTATGCCCTAACTTGATAAGCCTAGGCCTAGTCCACGTGTCAGCGTTCCGCTTCCGCCTCAGAACGGTCGCAGTAGGGGGCGCCTGTGCACGGAAATTTACTGGCGTCTATTTTTCACAAAGGAAATCGCACCCTAATTATGTCGAAGTGGCACTCGGCTGGATTTGGCTAAAACTTGGTATAATTATAGATCTTGAGGTCCTGAACAATGTTTAAATGGACGTCAAAGGTACAGGTTGCCTCATTGACCCTCTACGGGTCACTCAAAGGTCACATGGAAAAAATATGACACTTAGCTGGATTTGGCTGAAACTTGGGAGACTTACGGATCTCAATGCCCTGAACAATATTTAAATGGATGTCAAAGCCATATGTTGCCTCATTGACCCTCAACGGGTCACTCAAAGGTCAAATGGAAAAAACATATGACACTTCGCTGGATTTGGCTGAAATTTGGAATACTGATGGATCTCGACGTCCTGAAAAATGTTTAAATAGTTGTCAAAGCCATATGACCCCTGCTTGACCCTCTTCTAGTCGCTAAGCTCTCACCGGGTTGTTAATCGGTTATTTGACCGGTAGAGGATCAAGAAGGTGACCTGCTGCTGCCTCTTTGACGTCCATTTAAACATTTTTAAGGAGGTCAAGATCTATAAGTAGGTACACCAAATTTCAACCAAATCCAGCTGAGTGACCTTTGAGTGACCTGTAGAGGGTCAAGGAGGGTTCCTATGGCTTTGTCGTCCATTTAAACATTGTTCAGGACGTCGAGATCTATAAGTGCACCAAGGTTCAGCCAAATCCAGCTGAGCACCATTTCCCCTTAGTTTGGGTACTTACGATATACTTTTTTATATTTTATTTTGGACTCAAATCCATATTTATAGTCAGACCTAATATTAGTTCTGAAAACTATCTGTAATACGGGAACTCAGGCAGGCGGATTTTCTCCGTAAGCTTGCCTTAATGTACAGTACGTATTCGGAATTTCCAGGAATCCTACATGGACGAGCATCCGCGGATTCGGATCATAAGAGCCTCAAAGGATAATAGTAATTGCTTACAGAGCCCGAGTCGGATCTCGGATCGGATTATGAGTCTGAGCCACAGTAAATAGAACACATCATAAAACAGAGCCTCATCCTGATCCAGGTTATTCCCTGTCTCTACAATTCCTTGTGTACTACAGTAGTGCCTGACACAATTATGCCAATTATGGTCGAGTATGGAAAGTTTCATGATTTTATTATTATAATACCTATATAAAAATATACCTATGCCTATACTATAAGTAATGATAATTTTTGCAATCAAAAAAAATCACGTAGCTCATACTACTTGAAATACGGACATTCGCGCTTGACCTCATAGAACGATTTTTTGTGGGCATGTAGTAACAGTAACACTTCCTAGAACTCAGTAAAGATCCCGAAACAAAATTCCAAATTGTAGGGAATGTTATGGACGGTCACGCTACTACGTATAGTGCCTCCGTGAGCTAAGTAGAGCACATGGGTCTAAGTCCGTGCCATTTATTCCTTGGTCCTTGGTAGTTGACAATATAGATTTCTTTCCTACGAGATAGGCTCGACATTGGATAGTATTACACATAGTGGGAGGCCAGGCGTGAAGCCAGGGAGATATAGAACCTGGCATAGGCACAATTTATGGCAAACTTTCTTCCTTTCAATTCAGGGAAGAGACCGGAAACCGGGGCCCGTTTTTCCAGCATGAAAAAATCCCGAATTTCCGCAAAAAATACTTTACCGGAATATAATATATATTCCCGAGAGACAAAACACATATATTTCACCTTTTTATTCTATTGTAGGGTCCTGACGTTGAATTATATATATATGTTACACCCTAACCCGAAAAACGGCCACAAGCCGAAATGACGACGTTTCGAGGTAGGCGGAACCTGACCGAACCTGACCTAAACTAGCCTGACCTAACTTGATTGGGTTAGCTTAGGTTACATCGAAGTTTTCGGGTTATGGTCGGTTGTGAAAAAAGGGCACACAACTAGTTGTGGCTATATAGGGGTTGGGGTGTAACATACAAATATACATATAGGTACTACATATTTGTCTGGCGATTGTTTTTGTCAAATAAATCCTCTTTGAATTTCTACTAATCCTCATATATATATTTTGCAGTTTCCGTCCATCCGTCCGTCCGTCCGTCCATTTGGAACGGCTTAACTATATTAAATACTAATGCTACAAAGTTGTATGATAGCTTAAAATAATTGGCAATGAAAATTCCTTCAACAACATTGAAAAAGAATTAAAATGTTAACTTTAGCCTTAATGTTTACAATATGTATCAACAATTTAGTATGTTTTAACTAGACTTGAAAAAAACCGTTTGTATTTGTTCAAGTGAGTATAGGAAAAAGAAATTTGGAGATTTCAATATTTTTTCCATCTTGAAAAAATAGAGGAAAATCCGTGTTTGCGGACGCTTTTCCCAAATTCTGAGTCTACTCCATGTTATAGCGTTTTCGGAATCTTTATATATGCAACTTTATTGTCTGAACTTACGGCCCACGCCCCAAATAAGCAAATATTGAATTTTATGTCGGAGAAAGCCTCCTCCAATGTAAAATAATATTGACAGGTAAAAAGTGAATATGAACTTGAAAGGCTTTCAAGTGCGGAATATGGAAAAGTCTGTTCTACATACTTGCGTAGGCCTGAAGAAGCTCTTGACTCAAGAAAAGTTTGAGAAAAATAGAATCCGGAGGGAAGGCATATCCGATTTTCGCTTAAAATCTCAAAAGTTCAGGTACTGCTAAAAAAGGCTTTTAAGAATGCGGTGGTAGGAATTCAAGTTCCCTATTGTGATCACTAAATACTTATAAGCTCTCCTAATGCAAGAGCCCACGTAATATTTTATAGGCTCTGACAAGAGCCTTTATTTCAATTTCTACGAATAAGAGCCTCATCCTAATAAATAATGCAGAAAGCCTAAGTTCGTAGAACGGAATCACTCGGCCAATGTTTCCAGTTTAACTCACTTGAGCCGAGTTTTAATGAATAAATATCAGTCCGTGGTAAAAACCAGAGTAAATGGCGGAAAGGGATCCAAATAAAAATTCGACTACACCGGACATGTACTTTGACAACTAGAATTTGGTATCATTTTGTATCATCTAGGGAAAATGATAAATATCACTTTTCGATGATACATAAAATACCTGGACCGGGAATCGAAACCCTGGTTCGGGCTCCAAGCCCGACGAGACCCAGCTTTTCCAATTTAATTAGCGTCCCTACTCTGAAAATTTCCCAATATTTCAGGGAACAGATATACAAAGTTCCTGCAAGGGCTCAAATACTAGGAGCGCGAGCGGCGCATGGCTTCCGTGTACTTCAAAGTATTCCCAAAACGGAAAAAATCCTATCCCGTCTTAATTGCAGCGGCCTGGCACTCAAACATAATCATTAGCCCAGGCTTAGTTTCCAATGGGTTCCCAATTAAATTTCCTGTTTCACCGAAAAGAGTTATGGGGCCTGTCGTACTAACAGAATTTCCGTCCAACTTGTATCATAAGCCTATAGGATGAGTAGGAGTTAAGGACAAAATATGGTACATTAAAATACTCTGGACTTAATATTAATATTAATCCTGCTCTGCTCAAGAATGAGCTCGGAACAAAATGTGGAAATTAGCAAATATAGGTTTTTGGCAAGCATTTCATGGTCGGTTCCTACTGGGCTCATACCCGACCCCAGTTATATTTTTTGGCGAAAATCTATATTTGGTATTGTCAATAATTTTTTCAATTAATATTTCTTTAGCCTAGGGCCTCTAAAATAAACTTTTGAGCCTATATCGTTTTTGGCAGCCAGTATTCAATTCGGAGCAGATAAAATATACGTTCGAGCCTATGCAGTTTTCGGAAGCCAAAATATAATTTGGTGCAGCTAAAATATAGCTTTGAGATAATATAGATTTTGGCAGCTACAATATAGCTTTGAGACTATTTACGGGCTTTGGCAGGCGAAATATAATTTGTAACAGCTAAAATATAGTTTTGAACGTATATAGGTTTTGGCGGCCAAAATATAATTTGTTACATCTCAAATATAGCTTTGAACCTATATAAATAGCTTCTGGCAGCAAAAATAAAATTTGTAACCGCTACAATATAGCTTTGAGATAATATAGGTTTTCGCATCCAAAATATGGAATTTAGCAAAAAATACTATATGGATGGAAATATTTTTCGAAGTAGTTCCTTGTTGCCTAGGATTTGGCTTGTAGCGCTAACGCATTATGTTTCCCCCGTTATTCTTTAGATCTCGCGGAGGGACTCCTTTGAGTCTATTTATCTTCCTTCTCCGCCCAGTATAAAATCCTCATTGGCCTAATGCTTTCCTTTATAGTGAGGACGAACAGAGCTGCCCAATGTTTTAGGCCAGTTTGACTGATGATGATAGCGGGCTGTTTGGGGGCCCAAGCACAATATTTTAGGATGGTCAGCTCGGCGGGCTTTTACGACGCCCGGAACACTAATGGGCTCCCATTACGCCCGGCCCACTAAACCCTTTGGCTGGACCTGGACTAATGTGCCCAATAATTTGGGCCCTGGAGACTGGCTATTACTTAATTCAGCTAAATAGGCTCTTCCGCCCGACCAGGCCCCAATCAGCCCACAGCAGGATCTCCTATTCATCGTGACCCAAATAACAACTCTTTTTTGTAGTTCATTTCCAAGGGCAGTTTAGGCTGACAGTCGGAGCTATAATTTTGCTGAGTTGCGTTTTTCTCAAGTTCCAATGTAGTTAGAGATTAGAAGGTCCATACTTTTAGCAAATTAGATACAAATTAACGTTAAATTATGACACATCTAAATGCGGACTTCTGGCTTGTAAAAAATCCTGAATCTTGCAAAATATTTTTTTGTCGAAAAAAAAAATTGTTGGTTATAAGTTATTCCGGATCAGGTTCGGTTTGGTTAGTTTAAGCAGGTTTGAGTTGGGATAGGCTAATTTAACCGAGATAAGTTATGTTACATTTGGTTTAGCAAGATTTAGGTTTGTTTAAGCCAGATACAGTTGGTTTAAGCAAGTTTAAGTTTAGGTCAGTTTAAGGAAGTTTAAGTTACGTTAGTTTAAGCCATATTCAGGGGGGGTTATGCTAAGTTAGGCAATATTCAATTATGTCAGGATAGCAAGTTTGAGTTATAGGCTACGTTTGTTTAGGCAAAAATTAAATTAGGTCAGGTCAATTTAAGCAAGATTAAGCTGTATTAGGTTAGTTTAAGGAGAATTAACAGACGTTTAGTTAGTTTCAGCAGAATTAAGTGATGTTAGGTTATTCTCAGCAGAATTAAGTGAGGTTAAGTTACTTTAAGCTAGTTTCAGAAGAAATAAGTGAGGTTACGTTAGCTTCCGCAGATTTAAGTCAGATTAAATAAGTTTCAACAGAATTCAGTGAGTTTAAGTTAGTTTAGGGAGAATTAGGTGGGGTTAAGTTAGTTTCCGCAGAATTAAGTGAGGATAAGTTAGTTTCAGCTTCAGCAGAATTAAGTGAGGATAAGTTAATTTCAGCAGAATTAAGTGAGGGTAAGCTAGTTTCAACAGAATCAAGTGAGCATAAATTAGTTTCAACAGAATTAAGCGAGGTTAAGTTAATGGAAGAATAATTTCTAGGACTATCTTTTAGCTTCTTAGAGCGCGTTCGGAAAATCCGGCGGAAATCATCCCGAATAATTTCTGTTCAACTCTGCTGTATGGCAGCCATATTTAGATCCAGCCGAAGTTTATAAGGAAATATGCCCTTTAAATGGAAAAGCCCAAACTTCCCCGCCCGTCACCTCCCATTGATGGAAAGGCTTAAAAAGGGCGGAAATTAGGACGGAAATGGAACAAAACCCCGAAAGTCGTTCTTCCGGACCCTTCCCCTGATTTAAATCAAAACCGGCTCTCAGGCCTTGGAAATAAATCCCTTCTCTGAACTTACCTTCCTTACACGTATGTAGTTCACAAGTTGAAGGAGCCTCCGCCTTGTACAGGAATTCTTTCCGGCCTAAGAAGCGGCTCTTCAATCTATTTTGCTTCTTGTCAACGACTCCTTTTCCCCGAACCAACCTCAGCCCTTCCCAACTGTCAACAAAAGTAATGAGAACCTGAGTAGGAATTAATCAAAGGTCCAAAATTTTATTTTCCCTCCCGAAACTGAAATTGAAACCCCTTGGAACTGATCAGGGAAAATAATGGGCTCAAAGGGACCTTACGTCGGGCGGGGGTTCCGCTGTAATGAGATGCTTGTGAGTCCGGGTCCCCGAATTCAATGGGCCTCAATCAGGGGTCCCAATGATAAAATTCCGCCTTCTTTTGGAGGGGACAAAAAGGTGCGGGAATCGGGGTTTTGAGCTAAGTTGACAAGTCCATGGTTGGGACCGGACTGAGTTTCCGGGCCCGACGACGGGGGGAAGGCCTTTTCTCCGGGACCGCTTTCTTCCTGCCTGCGTGGCCCGATCCCCGGATTGAGTCTACAGAGAGGATGGGAAAATACGGAGAAAAATATAGATTCTTGGAAGAAATAACTGTAGGAAGCTCCAGGTCTTTTTTGAAAGGCTTTTATACATATAACTCAGAATTGTATTTATTGTAGTAATTACCAGGGTTAGCATGTTTTAAAACAATGTTTTAAAACATGTTTTTCATTCAATAAAAAAATTTTTTTTTAAACATTTTAAAAAAACGTTAATTAAAATATTAAGTAAAAAAAAACATATTTTAAACAATAAAACTGTTTCTTTGTTTTTTATTTAAAAGAAAACATTTTTTTTTCATTAAAATAGACACGTTTTAAACTATACTTTTCTGTAAAACAACACGTTAAAAACAATAAAAAACTGTTTATTATTTTTTTCTTAAAAAAAGTTTTTTTTTTGTTTGTTAAAAACATGTTTTAAGCAATAAAAAGCAGGTTGTTTGTTTGTAATTTAAAAAAAAAAACATGTTTTTTTCCAACCCTGATAATTACAATCATTGGCGTTGACGTTCCTTTTTTTTCAGAAAGGTTTGTATTTTTAGCTCAGGAAGAAATGTCACGTTTTTATGAAATATAATATTACCGTTTTAGGAGAAAATGCAACGCTCTCAGGAAGAATAATAAACGTGCCTGTGAATATATACGTCGTGTCTGAAAATATCCTAACCGTACTAAATGTTGCTTAATCCAATCTAACTTTCAAAGTATTTTTGAAAAATACTTTGACAGTTAGGTGGAATACCACAACATTTAGTTAGGTTAGCTCGTATGAAATTCTTACTTTTGATAGGTACGTTGTAACCTAACCTAACCTAATTTTTTAAATATATAAAGTTAACAAAGAAACCGAAAAAATAAACCAAGAAGATGCAGTTTTCCTAAAAGAGTAATATTTTTCTTCTCAGCGAGTAATATTTTTTCCTAAAAGAGTAACATTTTTGACATGAAGCAGATTCCTGAATGTGTAAAATAGTTCTTAATAAACAGAAGAGGAATATTTAAACGATCACAAGTTAGAGTAGACTTCCTCACCAATGTTTTGAAAACTTTCAAATAAGCAAATCTTAATTCCGTTAATTATTGTAAAATAAATATTATTTTGCTCATAATAAGTTTCAAATGATTGGTGAGTAATTTCCTGTAATTGGTGAGGAAATCTGCTTTAGATGGTCAGAGATTTCCAATTAATTGGTGATCCTTTAAATGGCAGCTAAAATTAAGAGTAGAAGAAATGTAGAAAGTAGTTTCCATTCCAGTATGAACATTTACAAAGAATAATTTCGGAGATTTTTAAATTACTAGCTAATTCTTATGACCAAATTTTAATTTTTTTTTTACTCTATTTTTCATTTTGGGACCTCAAGCCAATACCAGACTCCCCATGTTGTATGTTCCCAAGGGACTACATCTGAGCACACCTCTAGCTACTACTCGCTACATAGGTAAGACAGGTCTTCCCCAGGGAGGCCCTAGTGCAAATAAATCAGGCTTAGGACGGAGCCCTCGCAGAAATTGCATCCCGGTCATGGTTCATGCTGCGTCCCGGCCTAGGAGGGCTTAAAGTCTTTAAATATAGAAAGTAGATAGATGTAGTACATAGTATACAAAGAGATATGTTGTAGACCTAATATGAGGGTTCTGATCAAATGGGCTCCTTCAATGTTCCTCCGTATTATTTGTATTGAATTTACATGAAAGTGGAATCCGTTTCCCCCTCAATCTGTGTGCTTAAGGGGTCCGCCTTTGAAATTCCGGGAATATATACGGATCATCCAAATAATCCTCCTTAGGCAAGGAGCGGTAGGTAGCACTAAGAAAAATAGAGACGGAAACTGCAAAATATTATAAAAAAATTAGTAGAGATACTATAAAAACATTTAATATAGCTAAAATGCAGTATAGCTTTCCGCCGATATAGCTTTGGCAGCTAAAACATAGAAATTTGCAGAACTACTACGAAAAACACTTAATATTATCATTGCCGCTAAAATACAGTATAGCTCTTGGCCGATACAGTTTTTGGCAGCCAAAAATAGAATTTTGGGCAGCTAAAACATAGAAATTAGCAGAACAACTATAAAAATAGGCTGAATATTTTCGTGGCCGCTAAAATACAGTAGGCTAGTACCAACAGCTTTCGGCAGCTGCCGATACAGTTCCTGGCAACCAAAATATTATTTTGGGCAGCTAAAACATAGAAATTAGAGGACCTAATATAACAAAAGGCTGAATATTTTCATGGCCGAATAAAATACAGTGTATCTTTCGGCCGTTACCGTTTTTGGCAGCCAAAAATATGTTTTAAGGCAGCTAAAAAATATAATTTGGGCATCTAAAAAATATAATTTGGGCAGCTAAAAAATATAGTTTTGGCAGCTAAAAAATATAATTTGGGCAGCTAAAAAATGGAAATTAGCAGAAATACTGCCGAAATTTGTGAAAATGTTATATGTGGTGTTCATGCACACTCACACAAATTCAAATACAATTCATTTGACAAAAAACTATTCCGCTACCGCCAATTTTTAGAATAGCACTGCTAATTTCTATGTTTGAGCTGCAAGGGATCATATTTCGGCTGCCAAAAATGATATTGGTCGAAAGCTATATTTTGAAACTACAAGTCCTACTCCAGTTGGTCCCATTATTCCTGGCGTGCATATTGTAGAGGCCTAATGAGTAAATGGGGATGGCCGGGTCCTTTCTGATGATGAAGCAGATCGAGTTACGGGCTGGTCCCGGCCCTTTAAGCCCTTAATCGATAACTGGGTCCTCGAGTCAGGCCCACAAGAGATCAGAGTCTACTGTTCTGCCAGGAAGGACCCTAATATCCTTTCCTTGGTATGTTAGGGCAGACTACGATAAACTAGGATAGGCTCCTTATTACCCGCATCCCGCCTACATATATAATTTAGGAGTGCTAGGCTAATCAGAAGTGAACGTCATAATTTATTGGCCCCTAAAATGTCCATTTTTGACAGCTAAAATTCAGCTTTCGACGAAACATTGTAGAAATGGGCCGACATGTTGTTTGCAATATTCATACGCACTCCAATAAGGTAAAATGTAATTTTTATTGACAACAACACTTTCCACTTAGGTGAAACTTTACAATGGAATACAATGGGTTCTCTCAAATAAATTACATTTGAATTTATGTATGGATGTTGGGAAAAACATTTCCAAGAATTTCCGCAATAGAATAATTCTGATAATATCAATTTTTTTCCCTACCTACGCCAAATTCAATTTTGAGCGCCAAAAGCTAGATCGGCAGAAATAATGTGCATGGTAATGTACACTTAAGTTGGAACCCACGTCGTACTCAGCAGTACATGGAAGTAGCTGGGCGGACATGGGACTATGTTATAGCATTGGAGAAAGTTCCGTCTCACAGTGCCCCATTTTGTCCTGTAGCGTTGACTCGAGAATACACGTAATATTCCACGTAATGCTGTACTGCACCTTCCAAGGGAACCGGATTTTATGGAAACTTCGGACTTTGTCTCTCTTTCCAACTTATACGAATTTTGAAGTAAGCCTAATGCCTCGTATAGTGTATAGTTCTTAGATTGGGAGGCTCCTCCTATAAATCTGGAGGAGAAAGTTCTGTAGGGAGAGATAAGGAGCCAGCGTAAAGTCTCTGATCAAGAGGAACTCAATCTTTGGAGCGAGCCTAGAGACGAGCTCCCTTTAGTTTTGGACCCTGCCTCCACTTCTTACAAATCAAATAGAAGGGGATATGATCCAGGTTGTTGAGGAAATTGGACAGTATGCTCAGTTTGGCAAGTCCGATTCAATAAATCCAAAATTCTCTATTCAAATCCATTATTTAACTGCTGCACATGGTGAAGAGTTTATGTTGTAGTCCTGTCACTCCGTCCGCACCGCACGGTGCACTTATTTATGCTCATCTTAAGATGGTTGATCTTACTTCTTCTTCAAGCAGCCGGGCTGTAACAGCAGAATTTTATGTTCCTTTCAATAATGGTACAATTTACTTAAAGTAAAGAATCGAAATTGAATATGCTCGTGCCGGTATTTTATTTCGACTTGTAAGCCATTTCCAAGGATCCCATTGTAGGCTAAGTTGGACCTGGCTTCTCCAAATTCCTAACAAATCTGGAACATATGCAGTACACTAAGTATATATTAAATAGCTGAGCTCCTACTGTAACTGTCTCTGTACTGTAGAAATGAAATCAGTCGGAAGTTAGCACTAAATTCATGTAGTAGGTAGTAGCGGTGGTTGCCTAGCGCCTATTGAAACAAACCAAGTCTGTATGCACATGTACTACTTTAAAATTGCAGTAATTTAATTGTATATTTAACTAAACGCTGCACGCTGCATTATACTGCAGTCCAATCATAACTTTATGGCACATACTTTATATTAATCCACTACATATAGATTCAATTCAATCCATTTAAATACACCAATAATTGTATTCGGCCTACAGGGAAATCCAGAAGCCTTCGTCTATTGAAAGCATTGGGATACGGAATATTTGCTGGAGTTTTCAGTCGATTCATTGGAAAATAAATAGATTAATTTAAGTTAAATACTTCCAAATCTAATAATTGAATAACTACTAGTATACTACATATCCTATCAGAATACAGTATTTTGTAGTTCAGAATTCAACGGTCGGAATTTGTACACTATTTAGGGGAATTAGTTTTTTGATTAATTAGTAAAAAAAATTCCGGGTTTTTTCTACTAAATTTCAGGATTCAATTCAACGCCACGAACGGGCTGGAACGTCGGAATGGAACGGGAACACGTCATCCCCTCGGAACGTAAAGCCGCGGTCACTGAGGTCACGATGACGACGCCGTAATGGGGCCAAGGCCGAAGCCCAGCGGAAGGCATAGGCAGCAGAAGTCGGCTCTACGGATGGCCGCGCCCGTTCTAGGAGGCTGTAAAAAAAATTAGCGCTATATAATATAAAGGTGCGGATTCCGGAAATTGTTTTTGGCGAATATACTGCAGTCGAATTTTGGCGACTGTGTATGAGCATGGCCCATAATCACTGTGTTACGGGTCAGATAGTATAAGTGAGTCATAAATGTTATTCATACACGTGGACCGCATTCCTGACACTGGAGCGCAAGTTCTCAAGGCTGAAATCCGGATCCCCGTGGAGAACAATGTTCATGCTCAATCGGATCTCATTGATCTGTAAGAACATTATCGATATGAATAAGGTTGGGGAACGGACTGGAATTCCCAATTTTTTAATGAATTATTACTTCATGGCTTTAATTTAAACGATCACCTGTTAATTCGAAATCTATCTCAAATTCAAACAGATTTCCTCACCAATTACAGCAAACTACTCACCAATCATTTTAAACTTATTACGTACTAAAGAGCATTTATTTTACAATAACTAACGGCATTAAAATTCTCTTTTGAAATATTTCAAAACCCTGGTGAGGAAATCTGCTCTAATTGGTGAGAGACTTCGAATTAATTCGTGATCGTTTAAATATTCCTCTTAATAATTTATTAATTAAAAATTAGTTTTTGGATTACCTGAGCAATATCCTTCCTATCAAACAAGGTGTCAAAAACGACTTCCATGTCATGATCGGAATAGACGGGAACCTTGGTAACGGGGTCAATCCCGAGCCCGCTCAGGCACCCCGTGTACCTCCCCGGCTCATCCCTATTATCAGCCCGGAGCTGGAGCCTGGGGCAGAATATCATTGTGAGGAGGCCGACGAGGCCTGGGATCGGCGGCATCACCGTGGTTTCCCTGTTGGTAAGGAAATGCTCAGGTCAAAGGTCAAAAGCTCAAAAGTCAGCTCGCGCCTACTCAGGCAAGTGATATATCAGGGGAAAGCCTATTTAATGTGGATTCCAAAAATAAGTAACCCCTGACCTCTGTTACCTCGGAAGATCAAAAAGTGTATTCTTATTATTTTCTTGGCCACCTTGACCTTACGCATGCCCAATTGAGTCCCACAAAGTATTCTAGTATTAGGGTATGATCACAATTTCCAGAGATATATATCTGATTGTATAGTGAGGTTGAATTTTAAAATTCCAGATAGATGTATCCATGGAAATTGTCAACAGTTATATTTACTGTCATACCTTGCAATTAAATTTCCAGTTTTCTGTGAAATCCCGACCTCAGCCGCTACCAAGAGCTTTGCCGTATCACTACTCTCTCGTGATTGATCTTTGGAACAAAAATTATTACTCGTATTATGATTCAAGGCACGTCACGTATGTTAGAGACCAACTTACCCAATGACACGGAATTCACACTATCGACTGCTATGGTAACAGGCTTAGCCTTGGCCTGAAGGCTTGCCGTGAGGCCTCTGAACGCCATTTCTAGCGGACTCTTCGGCCCACTAAGTTCCCACTGGAAATCAAAATTAGGAGGCTCTGACAGGTTACAACTTTCAAGGGAAAATCGTCTAGTTTCCCGTCTTACTTCAACACCCTTGCACACTTCTGGAACTGGAAGCGGAGTCGGCGGGACTGCCTCACGTTTCTGCCGTTCGTTGAGAGCCTGGAGCTGATGCTCAGACATGCGCATTTGGTTTACATTCAGGCGGTCGGTCAAATTTTTCTAAAAATGTTCATGTTTAAATCACTCAAAATTTTAGAGCATTTAGGATGCAGTTAGGCCAAGATACTTACCCATGACTCAAGAGACTCCTTCGCCTCCAATCCCAAATCCTCCGAAAGCATGTTGTGCCGAAGTCCAACAGAGCCAAAAATAGAGCTATTGCCCGCTGGAAACATATCAACGGCCACTATCCCATCCACCACCGAAAAAATCTGGTAAAAAAAAGTTTTTTATACATGCCGATCAGAACTTTTGGTTGGGATTTAATGGGATTGTGATTTAATGGGAGTAGCTGGATCCCAGCGTGATGGGATTTAAATCATGTGGAGTAAACAGCTTTCAATACCCCTGATTAGGTCCTATTAAATCACAATCCCCTTAAAAGGAAAATTCCAGTAAATCCCATTAAATCCCAGTAAATCCGAATCCAATTAAATCCCATTCAATTACTTAATTAATTAAAAAATGAAGTATACGCAACCCTGAGAAGCAGATCATAAATATTCTCATACTTTCCCAACTACAAGCCAAGCGACTTATTTCCGGGCATAGCTTACGTGAAGTTCCAGGACGTTCTTAGCACTGAGTACGAAGTTCTGCATAATTTCTAAAGCTTTTGCATCCCATGTTCCGGAGTAGCTTGGAATGGGCTTGAGCCCAACGATCCGACACTTCACGGCCTGGAACACAGACAGAGTAGAGCAAAAGCATTTTATGACGTCGGTACGTATCTATAGCACCATAAATGGTAGGCACTCACATCGACATCGACTTACCAAACAAGGGATCATATGAATCCCTTTTGAAAGTAAGACCCTATTAAACTCGTAGCACCAATGAGCCCTTTGCCGGACAGTTCTTCCGATGTCCACCAGGTAAAGCTATATTGAAATTAAATTGAAAAAAATGTACTAATCATAAACCACATAGGACGCTTATGTATAGACTGTAATATTAATTCAGAGCTTACAAGTACGTCAAGCCCGTTCCTGACGTGCTCGATTCGGGCTCGGTAGGGATTCTTTTGAATGAGAACAATACAGAGGCCGCCTACCACCAAATCTTCAGGCTTCATTACACTACAACCTCCAAGAGTTTCGGCCAGAAGCGTTTGTATCTCAAACAGCACATGAGCCTGGACTTCATAGACTACCCAAAATTCTGTTGGACTATCAACCTGGAAAATTAATATTAATAATATTGTACTGTGAGCAGTAAAATATCGACTAGTTATATAAATCCGCGGTTAATTGGACTTTGTGGATTTTGGATTAAATTTACGTGTGTAACGGATACGAAGGTCTGGTTCACATCCACGCCGGGCAGAGGGCATTGTACTGGGCATTTGACTCGAATTTGGTCACCTATGGCACAGATCTCTTCGTCACGGAGGAGAAATGAGACATCCGGGCTGAAACGTTCAATAATTAATAAGTACAGTATTTTCCCTAAACACCAGTGCTAACTCTAGTGCTGAATTACCTTGGCATCTAAAATATAGCTTTCAGCTGATATAGCTTTTGGAAGCCTAAATATATTAATTAGCTGAACCACTTTCGAAATCGTTGGATATGCTTTTCACAGTGCAATATATTTGACAAGATGAATTTCCAGACATACATCTCACAGTACAATTCAAGCCAAGGAGCTTACTATATAATTAAAAGGTGAGGTATATGTCTGGAAATTGTTTTTGTCACATAAACAGCATTTTGAACTGTCCGAGTGTGTATGAACGTGGCTAAAAACATTACCAGAAATTTCAAAAATAGTTCTGCTAATTTATATATATTAGCTGCCCTAAATTAGATTTTGTCTCCGAAAGCTGTAGTTTACCTCAAGGCTTTGAAGGAGACTCTATCCATAGTTTGTCTCATTTTGATCCCACGGAAGAGATTCAGGCTCAGATTCCCAATTCTGTCCCCTCGCGAATCAAACTGGACCAAGGCCTTCTGTCCGTCGAATTTAAGTTCAGGACGTCCGTTTGGGGACTGGAACCTTTCCAAAATGTGCTGGGCGTATCTGGAAAACGGAAAATAATTCAAATTAAACCAATAGTCCCAATTGCAACGAATGAATTAATATTAGTGCTGCCCATGCCCATCCTCCATTCCCATACTTTATTTGTGGGCTAAACTCTGAACTTTTTGTGGATCATTAAATAGAAGCATCTTACAAGTCTCCGGGCTGATCCCGAGGGAATCCATTGTAGATCAGCGTGACAGAGGGATCGGATCCAGCCAGCTCCCGACTCAGCTCCCTCTCGTAGTCTTTAGGATCCTTCCGGGCACAAAGGAAATAATTCGGGTAAAAGGCTCCGGCCATAACGATCTAAACAGTTGGTAATTATTAAGGAACCCTTAAGATGGGACAATTATTTTTACAATAAATATTTTTCTTAAATACCTTCAATATTAGCCCGTGCTCGGAAGATATGTCTACGGATGACAGGCGACTGCTATCCACGTCAATTTTACAGCTAGCCAGACGACTCTGAGTCTCCTGGACGCAGATGTGCATCTCTCTATGCATTTCGAAGTAAGATACTAACCGTAAATCATCCATACTGATATTCAAACCACTTAATTTGTTCCTGGCCTCTAAAATACTGCTTTTGACCGCTAAAACATACTCTCGGTGCAAAAAATTGTAGGATCTGTTATCAGGGTTTTCGAATCCGAAGGCTCCGGTTTGCGGTTTGTATTTATATCTGAGGCCTCCGAATAGGAAACCCGCTGATAACAGATTCTACAATTTTTAGCACCGAGAGTAGCTTTTGGCCGATATGGTTTTTGGCAGCCAAAATATAATTTGGCGGAGCTAAAAGATAGAGATTAGGAAAACTGTTTTAGAAATTGGTGGAAATGTATTTCACAATTTCCATACACACTGACAATATAATTTACAAAAAAAATGTCCACACATATATCTCAAGCTTTTTGTCGAATAAATTCTATTTTAATTTTTGCGAGTGTGTACATGAACATGAACATTGTGAATAAAATTTCCAGCAATTTATATAGTAGTCTTGCTTATTTCTCCGTTTTAGGTGGCCCCATTATATTTTCGCTGGTCAAAATTATATCGGCCAAAAGCTATTTTAGAAAGAAGACATTTCATCAAAATACGATCCCTTAAAAATACTAACTTACCGAAGTATATTCACTTGAACAAAGTGCTGCCGGGCCCAAGTTCTAACACTTTCCCCACAAAAATCCCCGCCGGCGTTCTTATGAGCCCAAGTCTAAACAGAACTCAGTAACTAAATAGTAAATAAATCTTGAACTAATTATATGGGAATCTCAAGCTAATTGTATATAGCTTCGCCTACCTTGTACAGGGATAGTATGGCCAGGCAATCCGAAAAATTGTCCTTTGACCAGGACAACTTAGACAAGTAAGCCAGCAAACGGCCCTGGAAGGGATAACTGAAGGGACTCTTCACGGAGAGCCCGGCCGCTAAAATAATCAGGCAGAATTCAGGCATATAAATATTAGCACTGCCAAAAGTGTAGAATTTAGCACAAAAATAAATATGGAAATACAAATAGATGTTGGGCACAAGTTGTGTGTCGGTTTATACAGGATTCATATTCTAGACCCGACCTGCGTCAAACTACTGTTTGGTTAACACTTAAAGAAGCGTCCTTTTCTATGGTAAATGTTGAGCTAAATATACAATTTTTGGGCAGTATCAAATTAGAGGCCGTGGCTCACCGATTATCACGGTTTCCTCCAGAACCCCAAAAACATGGCCCAGAACAATTAGGCGGGAGATCCGAATATCAAACGGGAGCTTGGCCATCAGCTTCCCCATTTCCGTCAAGTCCCCATCTAAATCCTCGTAGCACTCTTCCTTGTTGATTGTAAGAGCTCCCACCTGAAAGGTCATCGTCATATCGAAGTAAGAACCACAAATTACCTAAATTCTGCAAAAATTCTTACCTCTTTCAAATTGGCAACTGCGGTTTTAATTGAGGGAATCTCTGGGGGCTCCAGGGCGAGGGACAAAATCTGCTTCGGGCTTCCCAGATTCAAGTTTTTAATGCAAAGCACAACGTATTCCAGGCCGGCCTTTTGGAACTCAGGAATGGCCTCTTTCGCAAGGCCGACCTAATTAAAGAAAAAGATTTGACGCATATTTCCTATAAAATTCCGCCCAATCAGTACTTACATAGAAGTCCCTTGGGACCATTCGAAATACGTAACCGTCTGTCACACGACCAACCCGCCCTCTCCGCTGAACGCACTGGCCCTTACTGGCCCATTCCAGGCGTAGGGAGGCGTAATTGGTTTCGAGGTCACGCCCAACGGATTTTGTTAAGCAAAAGTCAATCACTAGTAAAAAAAAAAAAATATATATATATATATATATATATAGGCATTCTTGATACTGCGAAACCTCAACTCAATGACAGTGTGGTAAATCTTCAAGAACGTACCATAATTAACATCCGTAACTGTGATTGAGCTTTCGGCAATGTTGGTAGCCAAAATGATTTTACGGTAGCCTTGGCCTGGAGGCAGGAACACCTTCTGCTGTTCCTCCGAAGTGACCTTTGAATGGAGCGGACGGATCGTCCACATCAGCTTGTCACTTCCTGTTTGGCTCTCTCTAAAATGATTTAAAAAACAATTAAACGATATTTTAAAACTTAAAAATTGAATTCTAAATGTAACCTAAAAGTAGATATTACTTACAGTTCTCTTCGTTCCGCATATTCTTTGCACATCTTGTACATGGTTTCAATCTCCATGAGTCCAGGCAGAAAGACTAACACTCCGCCCGGCTCCCTTCCACCCTCAACAATGTCCAGCCTGTCAATTATCTGAACGGCGGTCTCATAAGTAAACTGAGAGAGCTTGGGTTCCACAAACGTGTCAGTGTTGCTGTTGTAGGAGGAAGACGAAAAATCGGGACCCTGTAGTAGAAAGGGCAAGATCAAATAATTCAAACTTAATTAAACAAATGCTAAAGTGTGATTTACACACACTATTTAATATTTTCTTGACAGCTAAAATATAGCATTCAACCGAATATAGTATTTGGTAGCCAAAATATAATTTATGGCAGCTAAAATATAGAAATACGCAGAAATATTATAGAAATTGGTGGCAATGTTTTTGGTACCTTTCTTGACACTGCCTGTACACACCTGGTACAAATTCAAATCAAATTGATTTAAGAAAAACAATTTCCACACATATAATCTCATTGTTAAATTTATGCTAAGGACCTTACCCTTACAATATAATGAAAAGATGCGACGTAGGGCAAAAGTTACTATATTTTAGGAGCCACGCAAGATGCAAACCTAAACATACCAATAAATGGTGGACAGTGTCAACGTAGAACTCTTGAACTGAATATAGTAACTGTTGGGGAATTTTGAGGATCCAAGCACTGGCTCTCGATCTCGAAGCGGACCATTGAGGGAAGTACTGCAAAAATAGCTGAGGATTCAGAGTGGCTGACATGATGATGATCTTCGTTTCCCGGTCCTCCCTCTCAATCATCAGCTTCTTGATAAAGAGTAACAAGAGGTCAGTCTCCAAGTCCCGCTCATGGACTTCGTCAACAATGATATGGGAATAGTCGGACAGAGACTTTTTGGCAGTCAGGATCTGGAGCAGAACTCCGGTGGTCAGATAGGTGAGGCGGGTCCTGTTACTTGTTCGACGTAACAGAGCAACCTGTAAGGTAAATAGGAATCTAAAAAAATATTTGACCTCTCCTGCATATGATACTAAAAGCCATGTCACTCAATCTCTCACCTGGTAGCCAACCAAGTCCCCTATGGTCCAATTCCGCTCCTTGCAAACCCGCTGAGCAACTGAATGGGCAGCTATTCGGCGCGGCTGCGTGACCACGATGTTGCATCTCAGTCCCTTCGTGGCAAACTCGTCCATTATGTATTGTGGGATCTATGTAGTATGTACAGATTTAAAAGAGTTAGCTTGGTACTAAACCTTGGTACTTACTAAAATCAAGAACCAGGAACAACTAAACGTGGAAATTAAAGCTTGTATTTTTAGTGGCTGCTAAATGATAACTTTCGGCCGATATATGTATGTAGCTTTGAACAGCACAAATATAATTTGGGGAAGCTAAAATATATAAATTATCGGAACAATTTTTGAAATGGGTAACATTGAAATGAATGGAAAACATTCTTCGCTATGTTGATACATTCGGAGTACGAATTCAAATATACAAAAACCATTTACAGACGTATATCTCACCTTTGTATTGTATTTCAAAAGTTGAATTTTGGCATGATATCTGGAAACTGTTTTCGTCAAATAAATTCTATTTGAATTTGTACAAAACATTTCTATAGTACTTCTACGTACTCTTATTTTTAGGCTGCCCCAAGTTATATTTTGGCAGCCAAAAGCAATATTTAGCGACCGAAAATACAGTATGTCTAAAATTAGGCTTACCTGTGTAGTCTTACCGCATCCGGTATAGCCTAGTCAATTCAGAAACCAAAAATTAGGCGTAGCTCTAAAATGCTAATATAATATTCAAAATTATGAATTCTTACCTTCCACAATCGTAACTTGGTTTGCATTGAGCCCCCTTAGTATCTGTGACAGGAAATTACATTTACATATTTTGAGATTAAGTATACATAGAATAAGTCTGTACCTACTTTGGGGGGTACTTGACCTCACCTTGTCCTTCTCCTGATAAATTGGCAAGTTCATGGAGCTCTCTGCATATCGGGTCATGTCAAAGCTATCCCAGACGGAATCGGGCAGATTTAAATGAGAACAAGGCGAAGCAGTGCCAATGGCTATGGCTGGTCTGGTTACAGTCGGCTGCGATAAGCCAGTCACGCCGTCCCCGCCCATTTGTTGGGTCATTCCAGTTGACCCTGACACAACCTGACCTCTTCCAGTCTGCTCCGAAGCCAACATGGAATATTTAAAATTGTATAGGTAATTATAAAAATTGGGCTAATTAAATTACTGTAAGGAGTTTGTATTATTTAAATGTACGTGACCAACATTGTTTGCAACGACGCTCTGCAGCTGGTTTTGGAGCCAGGCCTCATCCGCTTGTACAAAATTAGTTTCAGGAAGATCATGTGCTGGCCTCGGTATTGGAAGAGTTCCTTGAGGGTCATGAATGTCAAAATCAGAAATTCCACAGCTGATCTCTATAACTGGATCATCGTATTCGTTCCAATTCCCAATTTCTTCTATTACAGACGACTCATCATAATCATACTGGGGACGGAACCATACGAAGCCTGGAACAGGACCAGGCAGAGGGTCCTCTCCATCTTTTTGACCTGAACCTTGACCCGCCGGAGAACTGCTTTCGGATTCTGGAAGATGTTTAAGAATAGGGTCACCTGTTCCAAGTCCACGTCCGCTTCCTTGCCTTTGAGCCACATGGGAACTGATTTGGGGGTCGGCTAAAAGCTGATCACCTCGTCCGACTCCCCTCCGTAGAGCCATTTGGGCTCGCTACAATAAAATAAACAAAGATTATGAACAAGGATCAATTTGAAAAAAAAAATAAAAAATTCTGAACTAATCGCTTGGATTTCCCGTTTACGCAGCCGGTAATATATCATTTGGGGCACCTAAAATATGAAAATTAGCAGAAGCTTTGTTTTAATAAAATGGTGGAACTGTTTTTTGCAATGTTCCTACAAAGTCACATAAATATGCAAATGCAACTTATTTGACAAAGCCAATGTTTACACATAAATTCAATAATTCTGGAACTTGTTTTTGTCAAATCAATTCCATTAGAATTTGTGCGAGTGCGTATGAACATTCCCAAATACATTACCACCAAATTATATAATACTACTGCTAATTTCTAATTTTTGCTGATCTAAATCATATTCTGGCTGCCGCAAAATATTACAGACTACCGCTCACCAGCAACACAGTACCTGCAACTCCTAAATATGTAGTAGCTATACAACTCTTGAGGCTCAATCCCAATTCTAAATAATATCGGATAAAATTGAAAGTTACTAAATACCAAGAGTTCCTACTGTGTGTCGACTTAGGGCCGGTTTGATGTCAACTGTCAACCTAATACATATACAATTTACAGCAGTAAATATTGTCCTACGAGTTTCCTACTGACTTGACTCTAACGTGACTTACGACTGGCTCCTACCGTCCTACTTTGATCCAACTGAGCGCTAAACTCCAAGCATCCGAATGCTATGCTGGAACCAGTTGACAAAGGTAACAAAAAATACGGTCGCGTGTTTATGCAAAAGAAGTCACAAAACGCGGCAGAATAGCCAGAGATTCTGAATCGTCTGTCAGTGAGTACTACATTAGAGTAATCATTGCATTAACAAAATCACTCAAATGTCCAACTTTGTAGGTATATATGTAGTAGCAGTAGTGTCACCCGATAAATCAGTAATCCATAATGTCATTTAAATATTTACTAGATAGGTACTACGTACATACATATACATATGTAAATATATAATAAGTACCTATACCTTCTGCTTACCTATATTTTATTTTAATTTCATACATAGTAAAAAAATATAAAAATCCCGTATTTTGAGGAATCACTTAAATATATTAGTTTACAGGCTGAGCTGAGAGAGGCAGCAGAACGAAAGCGGAAAGGTTTTACCTGGTACAACCTAAACCTAACTAGGATACGTACCTATCTATGTATGTAGTATTATATTTACCTATCTTGTTCTGTAAAGGTAGTTCGGAAAATAAATACACAATATTTTACGTAGAAACAAAGGGAACCGAGCTGGCTTTGTGACACGTACTACTGTAAAGAGCTTATTGTTTTAAATAGTAGAAGCCGGAAGCGTCATTTCACTTGAATCTTGCATCTCTATAATCCCATCCCCATTGCATATTGCCTTTTGCATTGATTGGAAATTGAGATGGCTAATTGTACATTAGCAAAACAAGTCAAAGAAGAGGCGTTTTTGCGCTCCAAATCCGAACTCCCACCTCAAATCTTGCAATATCTCAAGTTCGTTATTTGTAGTTCCAGCGTTACCCAACGTCAAATTTCAATCCCATCCAAAGTAAGTTTGTGATTATAAGTACCTTAACACCTATATCTTTAGTTTTATATATTTAATGCTAAAACCTATATTTCTATTCCACACTTTCATCGAGTGCTACTGCTTTAAGATTAACATAATTTTAACAGTATTCAAATTAAGTATATAATTTAGACGAATATTTGAACGATCACCAATTAATTCGAAATGTCTCACAAATTAAAGCAGATTTCCTCACCAAGGCTTTGAAATATTTGAAATATGAGAATTTTAATTCCGTTAATTATTGTAAAATAAATAATATTTTGCGCAAAATTTGTTTAAAATGATTGGTGATTAATTTGCTGTAATTGGTGAGGAAATCAGCTTTAATTGGTGAGAAATTGTGAATAAATTGGAGATAGTTTAAATGACAGCCTATAAATTAGTTCATTTTATATTAATTAGTGATACTTTCGGATCATTTTCTTACCGCTCCGAATTTTTTGGCGCCATGTTAATTTCAACTCCCAACTTGTCCAATCAAGATTCCGGAAGATCCTATCAGGAACGATCTGGATCTTTTTTCCGACCGAATAAATTCCTCCGCCTGGCTCTTTCCTTCTTTTGTCACTTTGAGTTTTTCGCCTTCTCAGTTCCAGTTTCGTCCTCTTGATTCTGCTCTCCAAATCCGTTTAAACTTCGTCACTCCGCCGACGTGTCAGTCACAAAGTGAGCCTCCGTTGGAAAGCCCGACTCGTCCTCCTCCGGTACGTCCACTTATTTTTTCCTAATTTCGATTATGAACCATCAACATTTTGAAATTAAGTGACGGGCTTTGTCATGGGGCTGGGCATAATAAGAGGGAAAGGGACCGAACCGAACACACAAAGAACTCAACTCATAATTGAGGCCTCCATACTGTTTGAGCACTGCGGCCGTTGAGCCCAGGACTCCTCTGAGACTGCCATGCATGCATGGAAACGAAGAAATTAGTTGGTCTGGGTCGGATATGGGAATCATTAGCCAAGTTTCCGGATCCAGTACCGACTCGGCCCTTACACTGTGTATTTCTTACGGGGAATCTTGTTCCTTGCCCGTCCCGTGCCGCCAAACCACATGCCGTCCAAAGAATCCCTGTCATCCGGACTCACTAAAAGACTCACTTCGGACGCCCAGGCAGGTTGGGTGGGGTTCCATATCCTAAGTGTGATGGGATTCCAGCGTCATATTCACCGAATTAAATCCAAGTTTCCAGTAAATCACAAGGCCATTATGTCACAGTAATCTCATTAACTCTCAAGGGTCTAATGAAATCACATGAACTCACAATCCAATTGTATCCCAACAACCTCAATAAATCTAATTAAATCACAATCCCAGGATTTCCCAATACTCTCGTAAAATTAAATTTCAGTCCCATTTTATCCCAACAAAGCATTGCATTCAATTAAATCACAATCCTATCATATCCCAGTGATCTCAAATTCCATTAAAATTTCCTATTCAGTCACAATCTCGTTTTATCGCAATAATCTCATTAAATCCCATTATATCCCAATAATCTCATTAAATCCCATTATATCCCAATAATCTGAATTAAGTCCCATTAAATCACAATCCCGCTTTATCCCATTTATCTGAGTTAAGTCCTATTAAATCATAATTCCGCTGTATCCCAGTAATCTGCATTAAGTCCAATTAAATCACAGTTCCGCTGTATCCCAGTAATCTGCATTAAGTCCAATTAAATCGCAGTTCCGCTGTATCCCAGTAATCTGCATTAAGTCCAATTAAATCACAGTTCCGCTTTGTTCCAATAATCTTAGTTAAGTCCTATTAAATCAAAATTCCGAGACAAAAAAAAATGCTTTATCTCAATAATTTCGACGATTCCCATTATAAAGCACAACCTCATTAAATCCTATTAAATCATAATCTTATTGAATCCCATTAAAGTACAACCTCATTAAATTCCATTAAAGTACAATCTCATTAAATCCCATTAAAGTACAACCTCATTAAATTCCATTAAAGCACAATCTCATTAAATCCCATTGAATCACAATCCCATATATACCAATATTCTGGTCACACCACACTCTCCCGGTCCATCTTGCACAATTTATTCATTTAGATCCCTTTAAATAAGGATTCGGTTCCATTAAGGATTATGACCCGATTGTTGTATTGTATTGCCCGGTGTGTAAATAATCGAATAGGTAACCAACCAATTTTGTGTGGGGTGTAAGGTTTACTGTGACGCAGTCTCATTCCCATCTGCACTACTGTACACACACGCTCTGTCTGTAAGTGCTACTAAATTATAATTTAATTCTTTAATCGAGGAATTTTTTTTTACAGAATACTGAGCACTGTTAAAGTTGCGATCACACCGGTTAAATGCACTACCTTTCCTACTGACGGATCATCATTTTCAATTCGCTCGTCTTTCGCTGTCCTGGTGCAAGATCCAGGGTCCCACATCCAACAGGTAATTAATTAATTTTATTGCAGTAGTAAGTACTACGGGCATACTAGGGAATATTTTTTAGTGTATTAAGTATTTTGAATTCATTTCAGTTTCCTCGTAGTTTAAAATGCTGATTATTTTGGTTTTCAGAACGTCGGGGAACCTTTGATGGTGTTTGTAAACTTTTAAGTTTGCTACCAGAATATCAAGGATCGCTAGTTTTTGGGATATCGTACTCCAACCGGATTTCATAATGAGCAGTGAAGCATCAAGCCTGGTGGACGCAGCTCGGGCTGCTATTTACTTTGAGAAAGTTAGTCTAACTATTATAAAATTACTCCAAGGTTTGGTCTGTCCGATTGATCCTGATCGCAATTCTCAACCCAGACCC
>JAQFZY010000092.1:0-53093 GCA_034696285.1 Hypogastrura burkilli | reverse complement strand
TTCATTTTCATTAAACCTAATTTTTGCGTTTCCAGTTACGAGTGGCAGTTTTACAGAAAAATAACCCTTTACAACTATGTAAATTGTAATGCTTTTAGCATCCCTTAGTAAATCGAACAAAATAAAAAGGGACTATATTGAGTCTGTGTAATCATAAACAATATAGTTACCAACCATATCAGCCATTCCTTGAGACATGTACATGAGTATTGAATTATTCTAATCCATGCTACTGCCGTATCCTAAATCAATAAAATGACCTTCTTATCTAACTATCCCGTAGGTACGTAGTACCCGCAGCAGATTCCTACATTTCATTACAAAGCCTACTAAAATGATACTACTTTGTAAGAGACACGAGCCCGCTCCCTATCACCATCTGTCAAGATTCCCTCAGACTGCTGTACCTGTATGTTGGGAACTCAAATCGCCTCATGGCATGGCTCCCCAATCTACAGGTCCCAAGGATTGTTACCATTATCAATTTGCTGCAGTTCTACGCACGGGTTTTATTGTGTCTGCATCTAATCCGCAATCTGCACTGTAGCACTGTATCTGTACACCTGAGGGAGACAGGACCGGACGGCTCTCCGCTCAGCTCTCTTCTGTGCTCGAAAATTTATCCCGACTTTTATAGGAATAACAACAATGTCCATAAGTATTGTTGTATGATCTAATTCTTTATCAAATCATTTATTGTAGAATTGCAACTGTTTATTATAGTGTCGTAGACCAGCCTTAATTCAGCGTGCCATTTTGAGCCGTTTATGTTTTCGCTTGATATATAGTTTACAGGATTTAAGATTTAATCCGCCTTAAGTTTGACTGTAATGCCGTTCCACTTTTCATAAACACGTCTGTAAACTTGTTCCCAAAATCCTGTCTCATATAGTTTGCACGTAGATTGTGAAATTAGTGCGACGCTGAGTCTAATCAGATTTATAATTAAAGCATATAATTTCGTGAAATTGTAAAACGTAAATTAACTCATTTTTAGAATATATCTTTTAAAGTTATGTTTTCTTAATCTGTCAGGTAAGATAATTACCTAGCATAAGCATTACTGAACTAACGGCCCTCGGTCAGGAAAATGCCAGCAATTTAGATACGGGAGGCCCGGCCCTGCAAGATAGCTACAGCTACAGCTACCTACCTGAAATTGCAAATTGCATATTATTGGCAGAGCAGAGCAGAGAGAGGTGAGACAGAGCGGTTCTGCTCTGGTGGCTGCTGGTGCATCTGTGGAAGGTTGCGGGAGGTTCAAGGAGCCTCAGAACATGCCGTCCTTCCCAGCCAGATGGCCTTAGAAGAGGATAGGGAAGGAACGAACCTAAATGAGCAAAAGAGTCTGCAAAATATTTGTCCATGGGAGAAAATGGGAGAGCCGTCGTCGTAAAGCCAGTGCAGTGTTCATATGTATAAATTGGAGTCAAGGCTCTACACCAGCCAGCCAGCCAGCAGAGCCATCGACTATTTCTTGATGCTCCTCCTGCTCCGGCTCTGTCTCGTTCTCAGTCTGTACCAATTTGCAAAAACTTTTTCGTTTTTGCACATGGAAGAACAAAGTAGTGGTGGTGGGCCTGTTAAGGCATAGGAGGGTTAGGCTGTTCGGGGGGCCGGCCTATTAAAACCTCAGCCCAGTCTTACCAGAATAACATTAACTCGTCCCTCCCAGTCCCATTAGGGAAGTACGATCAACTTGTACATATTTTATAGAGCCCGCTCCTTCCCCAAACCACCATACTATGATATGCAAATGCAGTCGTCCGCACAAGAAGAGGCTCAACACAATATTATTATGCTCCACGTCTGGCTCCATTGTCATGGTTGTAGGCAGGACTCCCTAACATCAGCCACTTTTTGCAATAAGTACACTCAAAATCCTCTCCACCTCAAATTTTTGCACACTCCTCCGGCCAGGCTGCTCCTCTAGTATTACTGTTTACATTTACACTGCAGATTCGGCCCAAATGTGCGTGAGGCTTTGAAGGGAACCCCCAATTGATGGCGGCTCGGGTCCATTTGTAAATGGAGATTATACGGGAAGGCAGATTGCGAATTCCGAATGTGGGAATCCGGTTTAGGGGCTCGTAAAGCAGTCAGCCTGCTAAAGAATGATTCCGCATTTATTATGTCTAGGTTCAATAGCTCCTTTCTTTCCTTATTGCCTTTATAAATATGCCTTATGATCATGAGAGTGGCCTTGCTTGTGCAAATACAGACTCCGTGCGTCTCCGCCGTACGAAATGCGAGTCTCTCCGCAAGAGCTTGAATGTCAGGGTCAGAGCGAGGGCGAGAGCTGGTGAGCTGTTTCCATAAATACATGCGTTGTTTATGAAAGTGCGTAGTTGGGCCCGATCTGCCCTGTACATTTACGTACGTACAGAGATCCTCAAACTGAGTTAAGAGACATGTAGTAGATGCTACGCAGTGGGCTATCCCTTCCGTTCCCACCAATCTCTCCGCATTATGTAAGCCTCGTCCCTCCTGAGCAAGTAACCTTGAGTCCCCTCCTCCTTTCTGCAAAAAATTCGCACTCCCCTGCTCCCTCGCCTGCCCTCGTCTCGTATCTAGTCTCTAGGTTAGGCTAGGAGCTCTTGAGCCTGACCTTCAATCCTGCTGAGGCACGGCACACGAGCGGCGGAATAGGAGGAAGGGGGTACACGCATGCGATGCAATTTTTTTTAGAGCCTACTCCGGGGCCCTGCTGCATAGGAGTTTTAGGATGCGTATGGGCGGCCGAACGCAGCGTCTAGACGTCTATCTCCCTAATGTTACACAACTGGGATGAAGCATAGTTAGGCCGGGACTAGCCTGAGCCCGTGATGCTGCTGGTGGGGCCTATGACGACGGGGACTCCTGCCAGCCACACGGCAGAGGAGCTTGTCTGAGTTTCTGCAGCAAGCAGGAGGGGAAGTTTAGGCCGATGGTTCCCCGTGCTAAGGCTGATAGGTACCACGTACCACTACTGCAACGGACTGCGTCTACCACCTCTCCCGACTCTATTTAGTATTAGCCCAACTGAAGTACGACTCAGGCTGTCCGGTTCCAAGGTAGTAGGTTGCATACTGGGTGAATCGGAGTTACGTCCCCTCCTGCTGACCCCACTCCGCCCCCAGACACTCCCGCCCTGACCTCAGACCCAGACGCTCGGCCCCTCCAGTTCCCTTGCTTAAGGCACGACGACGACGGGACCATAGCCACAGCCACCAGAAGAGACAGAGACCGAGACTCGCCTGGCCCTTTCTCTCGCTTTTCTCCGGCCAGCCTCAACTTTCTCTGGCTCAATTCAGAGGAAGCGGCGGAGACGAGCGGACGTGACTACTACTCCTGCGTCTAGCTCTGACAGAGACTCAACTCTCCGAGGCTAAGGAAGGGGCTCCCTGACCCGCCTGAGCCTCTCGGCTCCGCCAGCTCCACAAGATAGGGTCAATTATGAATAACCCGCTCCTGGGTCATTTCCGTAGGATGGAAGTCCCGCCGCCCTCAAGCAACTGCTCCAGCTCCGACTCCCTCTTCAACGTCCACTGGGACGACTTCAATCGGGTCGTCGTGGACTCGCTCTGGGCCCTCCTCGCCGAAGAGTCACTGACTGATTGTACTCTGGTAAGGGCCGGAACAGATTCAAAATTCTAATTAAGCTCGATTCTTGACCATATTTTCTATAGCTCTGTTTCTTTCAACTTTATTTCCAGGTCGTTAGCCCCTCGGAACAGGTCCAAGTCCACCGGGTTGTATTATCCGCAAATTCTCCCTACTTTCGTTCTCTCCTTCAGGCTCATTCTCAGCATCCCCATCCCATCATTATTCTCCAGGACGTCTCATATGCCACTCTCAAGATGCTCGTCACTTTCATGTATAGGTAAGGACTGCTCAAACGGGCGTCGGCTCCAGTTTCCAATTGGTAGCCTTATATATATTGGTCACCAATTTCGATTTTCTATTTAAGTAACTTGGAGCATTTTAGGATGAAGAATTTTAGGTTTTATCCAAATTCCGTATTTTTAGGTAGGCTGCTCAGGCACATTTGACATTAAATTCCATACATATCAGCATTAACCTTGCGTTGTAAATGAAACTAGATACGGTTGTGGCAAATCGAAGCCCTGTGTGACTTTAGACAAAACATCAAAATAGGATACTTGAGCCAAAGCTTCCTACGTACATCTGTATGCTTTAAATTCCAGGCGATTCTGCAGAGTTCCAAGCCGTTTCGGGTATTTATAAAGACCTTTAACAACTTAAATTTAACGTATTATAATACAGTTTAGTTGTTGTTGTGGAAATGGCGGTGTCTGACATGTGTAGAACGTCTTAGGTGAAGGCTGGATGACATAAAACACATATTATGGAGCATAGTCGAATTTAGTAAGTACTCATTACTTATTTAGTAGAAATCAGTGGAATTTCCAAATCCTTAGAATTCCCATATATTAGCAATTCAGCATACTTTTGTTGACGACAGTATAGGAAAAGAGGATGATGCCCTGTGTCCATTCGTGTCCAGGCCAATCCATACTCGGCATCCATGTTGGTCCAATACATAATGCAGCCTGCAATTCGATTTGAGCTCATATTTTAGTAAAATTCATATTGCGTGAAGGGTCCTATTATATTGCATGTCCATAGTTCGACCGACTGGATCAGAATCCCATATTTATGGCCGAACATCGTTGAGCCTTGCATTTTATCATTAGATTATGCAGAGAGATAGGCTGTTGGATGTGTGACGTGTCGTATTCAACCACGTATTCCCGATTCGTCCATATTTAGTTGTGAGAGCCAGGAGGGCTCCATGTTGGGCAGAGACAACTGATCCGGCTCCCCATTCCCTGTACCACTTCACCCTCCCTATACTTTCTCCACCATTTCCCATTCATGACCCGGAAGTCCTTTGGCCTTTTTAGTCAATATCATTAGATGGGCTCGTGCCCGACCCCTATCATCACCGTCTTATGTATCAGTTTTAAATGACTATTTATAAAGAGTTTGCAGGGGCTCAGCTATTGTTTATCAGATTAGGGAGTTTGTAAGGTATAGAATTACTTCAACTACTTCTGTCATCTAATTGCGTGTAGCATCTACCATCTACCTATAATTCAGTTTGAGCTATCTCCTGTACTTTGGATACTGGAATTATTTTTCAATAAAAGAAATGGATATTCCTGACAGTGACAGGGCGGCTAATTATATGGATTTTATTTGGAGGAGCAGGTCCATATAATTAATGCATGGATCATAATGGATTGAGACAGGAGCATAATAGAATTCAAGGAAGGCAGCCAATGCCTTCATTACTTCAAACATTGAACTCCCCGTCCCCGTCCGTCCCCAGACTGAGAGTCAGTTGGGGAATTGACTATATTCTATTGATTTTGCAAAGGAGGACCAGACGGAGGAGTGCAGAAAAGAGCAATTAGTTGTCTGCAATAAATATATTAAAGGGAGCCCGGGCATAGCCAATGGTATTAATAGGTCCTCCTGGCCCGGGCCGATTCTGAATAAGTAATGCTCCTTGGCCAAGTCTGACCTAAGCCCCCTTTCCTTGGTTTCCGACAGGGGTCAAGTCTCCGTGACGTCAGATGAGATGACGAGCTTACTCAAAGCTGCGGACCACCTCCAGATCATTGGGCTCACGCAGACCCGCCGCTCACCCGTCAATTTCCTGCCCACCGTCATTAATCCGAGTGGGCCGTCCCCGACCACGCCGCCGGGCCCGCCTGGAAACGGGACGACCTCCGGCGGGAGCGGGGAAGGGCAGCAAGTCTATTCCAAAAAAGCCAGGATCCTGGATCAGAACAAGAACTCAAATTCGGGCGCCGTAGGCCTCAGCTCGGCCGCCCCCCTCAATAACAACGGGACCGGGACCCCAATGACCTTTCGGGAACACAGGGACTATGACATGAGCGGCGGGGATAGGGACAGGGAGCAACACGAGGAGCAGCAGAGCCCTCTGGTAACAATCCATTCAGTCTATTCTACTTTATTGGATTGACTAATTTTTAGTGCAGACAAGAAAGAAGCTTTTCCCTGAGAATCTGAGGCATTCAGCGGAATAAAATCCTTTTGATGTAGTCCAAACCTAACCTAATATAGTAGGGCGCATATAACGAAGCCTAACCTGACATGACCTAGTATTGCTTAATATAGCAAGGCCTAACCTAACTTAGAAGTGCATCGTATAACCAGGGACCAGAGCTAACCTACCCGAGTAGAGCTTTAGTATAACGAAGCTGAGCACAGCCCCAACTGTACTTTTACATTGCATTATTTAGTATATTTTGCAGGCATGAAACTAAGTAACTACTCTACAGTAAGTCAAGGCTGAAGTATGGGCTTCGGGGCTTGGAAGCCGAGCCCACCTATCTAATTAAATTTTCAGTATGCAACAGGAGCACTTACATAAAATGGACAATGAAATCTGCATTATGCAGCTCACAATCCAACTTTCATTAAGCACAAAGGAAAGGGTTTATAGCTTCGGGGAACCTGCAATTCTTTAATTTAGAGCTCGAGCGGTTAGGTTTCCTGTGACAAAGTAGCCGCTCTCCCAATTAGTTGAATTTTGATAATTAGGAGACGAGCTCTAACCGATCCTTTCCTTTGATCCCTTCCAGTCATTAAAGAAGGAGGACGAGAGCGAGTCGAATGATTGGGAGGAGAAGCACAGCCTGGAGGAGCATGGGGCGGTAAGTCTTGGGAATCAGGAATCTTGTATAAGAGGAACCGTCTCGTTAGGCTTCTCCGAAATCAGGTGAGATCGGGCCGGAGTCCCTTCGTTAGGGACTTAATTAAATCATGAGGAGAAAGCCGGCCGGCACGAGGACGACGGCGGAGAGCACTGCCCTGCGCCCCTCCTGCTGCATCCATACCCACCTCAGCCTCTCTCGCCGTGCTGCACTTTCTCCAGCCAGCATACACGGACTTTCCTAGGCTTCCCAAGAGCCTGGCCGAGATCAAAGGGACAGTCAGAGGCCTCAGAGCCTACTCATTTGAAATAATAGGAATTTCCTCGTTCTCAAAGGGCCGGGCCTAATCACTATAGGGGAACTCTGTTCAACTAAATATTCTATTGGAGGAATGATTATGGGGCTTGGGAGGGGGCTTAACTGGGATCTGAGGGGCGGAGGCCTCAGCTTGAGTCAATTCAACTTCTCTCCAATGGAGAGACCGCCCTGCACTTGCACAAAGTTTCCCTCGAGTTCAAAAACCTTGGACTTATTTCGAGGCCTGGTAGTACCCGGCCCAGCCCGTGGCAGGCCCGTGTGTGAAAGATCAATAGAAAATGCAACTGGGTACAGGATGCAGCTGAGTGAGTGGAGCTGATGGAGGAGACAGGGCTCGGGAACTTGGGCCTGTCCAATGCCGTTTACTCGGGAAGGAAAGTTATATAAAGGACGGACGTCGAGAGGGAGTGAAGAGGCGTTGCTATGAATATGATTCCCGTCGCTAGGGATATTCCAGAAACCTGGTCATAGCCTCAAAAAGGGAACATGCCATCTTCTGAATTTTGAAGGGGGCTCTCAAATTTAATCTTCTCCTTCTGTGCTCCTTCCTTCTCAGAATCATGAGCTAGGAACGCTTTGATGCAGTTGCCAGGGCTCTGGAGGGCCCGGCTAAAGCGTCTCGGGCCCCGAGTTAATAATGGAGGAGCGTGAGGCGGACCATGTAATGGTCATGAATGAGGAGATCATAAAGTACTAGGAACCCGCATGCAATTCCGAATTATTTCAGGGCATGAATACTTTAAATGAAGAGAAACCGAGGCTTCAACTAAAGTTGGACTACATGCAATAGAGAAGCTTCTTTGAAACTGAATTAAGGAAGAATGGAAATTGATAATTAGAGGCCGGCTGTTTTTCGCATGTACTAATTATACCTAATTTGGCTCAGATTGAATAAAGCTGAACTTTGGACATTCAGGGCTCTGAGAGGCTTGGGCCTACAGAGGAGCCTAGGGATTTGGAAGGATTCATAACTCCAGTACATCTCAAACTTTAGATGCCTGTATGAATAAATTCTGGGCCTCAATTTTAGAAAGAGAATATTGATTTAGAGAATCAGAATTGAAACCGTAAGGGAGGCTGCAAGTTTTTTTTTTGTTGTCTGAGTCTACGGACAATACTTTCCCCATTTCATGGAACCTGCAGTTGAGGGGGCTCAAAGGGAAACTTTCCTCATCTCCAGTCCCAGAACCGAACCCTGTTTGATCTTTGGCAGAATTTCATTTTCCAAGAATTCGTTGCATGCGGAGGCCTGCATTATGATTGCATGGATGCAGGGCCTCAGTCTCGCCCTATTGAACTTGGAACTCCGTCTCCTATCATTAGGGAGCACGATCATGTTGAGCCCATCTGCGGACCTTCCACCCATATCTTTTGTAGCAGAACAAATTATATTTGGAGGAATAACTTGTGATTTCGTGCCAAATTAAAAAAAAAAGATTACTGGAAAATTAAAAATCTAAGTAGGACCTATTACATAACATAACAGGACCTACATAACGCCTCGAATTCCTACAACAGTAGATCATTTAAGCAAATTACTATGGAGCTATGGCTTAATACTGATCCCTCTATATGAAGATGTAATGGACTTAATAGCTCAATCTTTAAGAAAAATCTAAATACATGCTCTTAAATATTCAGGAAGTAGTTTGTATGCCTTAAGACTATGAAGGCCTTTGTAATCTCTCTTATATTGATTCCGTAGCAAATTCAGTATCATTCCCTGTATGAGTTATGTCTTTTATTTCTATTGTGATTGTGATTTTGTCAAATGCGTGTAATTGTATTAACCCATTTTTATGGCGTTGAAATAAAATAAAATATTTAATTTGGTATAATTCCCTATTTGGTTTGGTTTTACTATTAAAGTTAGTACTTCTGTTTATTAAATTAAGATACGTTTGGAACACCCAAAAACTATGTAATCCGTTGAATCTCTTGGTTGTTCCAAAAACTTATATTCCCTCGGGCATTTTAAATACATACAAGCTTTGGTACTAGTAGAAGATATCATCGAATTAGGGTACTATTACTAGTGTTAGATTAGGTTAACTTGTGTTCGGGTTGAATTGCAAAAAATGAATGTATTCCGCAGAGTGTTAGTTTCTACTTGAATTTCCTCTCTCCAAAGTGAAAATGACAAGCAATTATATTCTGGTCGTAGTAAATCTCGATAGTATGTATAACAGTTCCTAATGAACTGCCCACTCTAATTGTCTGAATAGGAGACTAACGACTGTTCTGATTCTCTGTTTCAGGAGCAGTCCACACTGTGTCTCCGATACTGCTGCCCGTACTGCTCCACGAACTTCCCCAGCCAGAGCTCTCTGTCCCGGCACATCATGGTCCTGCATCCGACGGTCTACAGCGCCCTCTACGACCCCGTCCCCTCCGGATCCTCCTCAACTGCCAATTCGATCCCGATCCTCGTGGACCGGGACCCGCCCCTCCCCCCGCCCTCCGCCCCCTCAAGCCCCCCCATGGACGCCAACCACATACTGGACAACAGCGAGGAGATGACGGACGGGAGCGGCGGGATCGTCTGCAAGTTCTGCGGAAAGCCCTTCCCTGAGGTCGCCCAGCTCATCCAGCACCTCCCCATCCACACGGGGGAGCGGCCCTTCAAGTGCGAGTTCTGCGGGAAGGCGTTCAAGCTCCGGCATCACATGAAGGACCATGCCCGGGTCCATACTGGCGAGAGACCCTTCAGATGTAGTCTCTGTGGAAAGACTTTCAGGTAAATATGGCAGGGAGGGAGTCCGGGTCAAAGTTGATTTTCAGTACTCAGAGATTTTCACCAATGCTCAAAGCGGTTATTGTATGTATAAACATACATACCTTAGGTTACTCTTACTGCTAACTTTAAGTTTGCATGTGAAAGCTGGTTTTCACCAGTGAAAGTTGAATTAGTGATAGAATTATTTCACTAGTGAAAGTAAGGCTCCATTAGGAGACTAGAGCTAGAGTAAGGGAGTGCCAATAGTTAATAAATACCCGTAACGAAAGCTATACACTCAGCATTGATTGTCAGCTCTTGTAAACATGCCATGGGAGTACGAGTGTCTATATTTAGTATGTATATTCCGCTGCTCGACAACACCAAATTATTCAAAACTTTGTAACCTCAGGTACCTACGAATTGATTTAAAGTAGAACAACATGTTACCGAAGTAGGCTGAATCTTGCCTTAGTCTGAATGTCTGGATATTTTTTAAAACCTACTATGAAATATTGATGCTGATATAAGTTGGCGATAAGCTTACTAAAAAATGAATTAGAATGAAGTCTGAGCCTCTTTAGGTCTACTATGTAATTTCTTTACATAGAATAATATATTACTGCAGTAGTTGGGCGTATCTTGTGCCTAGACATGACGTCTTAGGTTTTTAAATGATGTATAAAATGAAGATTCTTATATAATTTGAGACTTAAATTAGCTATGGTATCAAAACGAGTCTTAGTCTCAGATCATTTCCCTGCTACCAATTACTAGTACTTTCACCAGTGAAAGTGAACTTATAATGAGAATAGCTTAATTTTATGATACAGGTTACAAGTCGGTATTTAGAGGTTGAACAGCTGCATGGCAAGTAGTGAATGTCCATTTATTAGTCAAATGTGGAATTGGTGAAAGTACTGAAAATCAACTTTCACTCACCTATCACTTATATTTACATTGTTATGTACTACACTACTGTACTTCAAAATTCGAGTAAAATGTATTAATTTGATTTTTGCTCCTACAGTCGATCCACGATCCTGAAGGCTCATGAAAAGACACATTTTCCGAAGGGTTCCGGTGGAAGTACCTGACTATACGAAAACGGAAGAGACTGGACTGGAGGATTGGGGGTGGGGGCGGGCGGAGTCTTGAGTTTTAGAGCCGGCAACGGCAAGAATTGACTTTTTTTTAGTTTTTAAGTCTCTTTTTATACGGAAAAGAGGCGGGGAAGCCGAGGGAAGATATGGAACCTTTATTAAGTTAGTCATATAGGCAGAATACTACTTTTTGTTTTCCTTGTTATGCCTCGGTTAAAGGAGCTCCCGATTTCGTCGTTCACTGTCACAGTGGGAAGGAAACACGTAAACTGCCGTGGAGTGGAAACTTTCCACGTGATTTTTTAAATGAAGCGGAAACGATAAGGAAATTAATTGTACTCTATTTAAGGCCCTAGGTTAGCGTAACGGAGCAAAAAAAAAGCAAGTGATTGTCACTAGAATTAGTGCTAGTCGTTGAGATGAGAGACTGTTTGGAGCTGGACTCGTTGATATTACAATGACGTGATTTGATGAGATGTTAACACTACTTTACTAGAGTCTAAGTTCAGAGGAGAATGCATTACTACATACTACGACGCTAGGCTACAGTAAAGCTGCTAAGGACCTACTAGTATCATAATCATAAGTACCTACCCTGCTGTATAATGGAACCTAGCATACCTAAAACACGACTAGCCTAAAGTGCGTCCATGCCATGGACAGGGATTGGAAAAACAAGGAATAATGGACACATGTACCTTACGCGAAACCAAAGGCAGACGATGAGGAGAAAGTCGAGGCATAACTCTAACTCTACATACACTATTAAGACCTGTACCTTCTAACTCTAATGAAAGTATTTATGTATTTATAACCCGGAAGGAAATCTAGGCTAGAGCGTCGGTCATTGTACCTTCACTAGGATACGGATACTTACTTGAACCTAAGTTTAGGGAATGTGGAGGCAATAAGTGAATCTCCTTTTGCAGTATTTTAATTTTCTTTCTTTCCCCCGTGATAATATGTTTGTGATAAGAATTTTAATTGTTGAGGACAACCTAGGACTTACGACGACGATGTACTACTACCTACTACGTTAGTTGGTTGGGCTAAGGAATCGGGAATGTACCTGTGCAGAGTTACTACTGATACTGTGATTTGTTGATTGGGATGGGAAGATCTCGCTTTTTGTCCAGCAATAAAATAATAAACCTTTCTTCTCTACGGACATACATGCATTACAACACAGAGCCCAGTTTTCTCATTCTTGTGTTTAGTATCTACTTACTAAACTATACTATACTATATATATAGCTATGCATTTTTGGTTACAAGTTTACTTATGTACATAGATATACATCTACTTATAAGTAGCACAAAGGTACTAATAATTAATGGTTACATTATCGAAAATTGAATCATAAGTCGAACATAGGTGCATGATATAATTATACGTTACATTCTCTAATTCATTTTCATTAGGTAAGTACTTTACCACTTTAATTTAAAACGTCGTCTTGCTTCTTAGGGCTATTCGTCATCAAGAACATACTGAAAATTGCCTCTTTTTGGCTTAGTTATCTATTAGTTATTACATTTTTCTAGCAGTAAATCTGGAATTTGGATTTAGTTTATCCATCGGCCTATCCTATTGCTAAGCCACGAAGTTCTGTACCTGAAGGAAACACTATACTAAGACACTGTACTGTGCTTGTCCTTTGAAGTTCTACTCTGTTCTATATTGTAACTATCTACAATTTTGCGTTCGTTTCTTCGTATTTTGTCTTAAAATAATACACCGCTAAAGGCAAACTATCGTTGTAATTGCGTAATAAGTTGTAGTCAGAAAAAAAGGAGACTTTTACCGGAACGTATTCGGATGCTCGTGAAAGAAAAATAACTAGAGCCCGGAAAACTGGATTTTTTTTTACAATGCTTACAAAATGCAAACAAAACATTAAAGTATGAAAATGCAAGTATTGAGATACCAAATGAGATAATCAAAATCTACCCTAAGTAAAGTTTATCGCTAAGTAAGTAACTTCCTTTACATTTTCGCCAACCACATATTTATCAGAGTTAAATAATCGCGACCTACAAATTAATATTAGCACGTTGCCTGATTGCTAGAAATAAGCCATTTGCTAGTGGTGGCTCTTTAGTTGTATTGCAAACTTATTGCAGGTTCCCAGAAACGGACTTGAAATTCGTAGAAGCCTCTAATTTTTCAATCTAAAAGCGAAACTTATACTACCATAAACATTTCAGTTTTAGTCAAAGCTTTGTGGTTCCCTTGATAATAATAATCTCCGTTCTATGTACCAATTTAATAGAAAGCTGCTGGGCTATGGCTATGGGCTACCTGGCTCACTAGAGCCAAGAGCACAGAAGTATCCATCTACTGGGCTAAAACGAAAATATTCTGAAACTTTTCCAGAACCTTATTGAAGCCACATCATCACCCCAGGCAGACTGTTTACCTTGGATTTTTATTTTAGTGACTGAAAACTGATTGAATAACTGAGTTCGCTGTATCCGGCTTCACGTTCGGGGTTCCTGCGGACAGTCATAAATGCATTTTAATTTATATGGAAGGTGTACCTACGTTGATAACATTGTTATCTAACCCCAAACCCAATATTACTATATATAAGATATACATTTGTAATAAATAATTGAAGTAGTAATTTCATTCTAGAAACGCCTTCAAATTATGAAGGCATGAACAAAAAATTCTGCGCCGAACCACAATAGCCGTTTGGAGAGGTTTTATTTCACGCTAGACTGCTCTCCGGTTTTTGCGGCTGTTTTTTATGCTATTATTTAAATAAAAATGGGAATGGGAGTCTTGGTTTGGTGCTGACTCAATTAACGTGTCATTATGAATTTCGAATATCCGCATAAGCATTCGATGGACTCACACTCCACATCATAAGACAAAAATTACAAACTACAAATTAAAGTGTTTCATTTAAAAATATTACAGTTTCCCGTTGAATTATTGTGGCAATTAGGCCCAGTACACAATTGACCGTAAATAACTCAATCCTTCCCATAGGCGCCCTCCTACTCAGCACCTGAGGAATAATTATAAAAGTAATCTGGATCCAGGGATAAAAACTGGTGTGAGTCTGAGTATAGGCTTCATTAAATGGATAAGCCCAATTGTTCTGACGCAGAGGTAATGCGTAGCCCTTACCTACATAGTACCTTATATCGACATGAGTATGTTACAGTTAGAATGAGTCCCCAGTTACTAGATCCCGACATAACCAATCATTGTACATATATTTCTAGAAAAGCCTAGACTAGCTCACGAGTTACTTGACTCATATTCAATAATTAATACCAGTCCGCATATCATGGACGTATTAATAGAATGGTTTAAGTTCAAATTGAAACTATGCCGTGCTGCTGTAACTAATTATTATCTAAGCTCTGTGTGTGAGCGAATTTGTACAGATTGTATATTTTTTATTCTTTGAATCGTGTAATCATTTTTTCTTGGAGTGTTACCTTACTATCGATCACACGCTATGAGAGAAATAGCGCATTATATATATACAAGTATATGAAATATATACGTAGTATCAAGTATGAATGAAGAAGAGTAGGGTTCTAATTAGAAAAGTAGCTACAGTAAAATTAGAATTCGTTGAATTAATTCGCAATAAGCAATTCCTATGAATACCAAAATGATAACCCATTTGACCTTGGTCATCTTAGAGACGTTTAGAGTTTTGAGTAATTTGAGTGACTATACAGTTACAGGATCCAAGGATGGGTCTATCTTATTAATTGCAGCTAGCACGTAGTTTAGCATTCGTGATTCGCGATACACTACATAAATATAATTTTGTCATTTTCGTAACCCCAGCCGGTCAAAAAGATCACCAGTAAAGTCACCCGTTCACTGGTAGTAGACTATTAGCATTTACTAATTGCTGTGGGCATTGAGATAAATATATATCCGATCGACTAAATTACTTCCTTCCAGATATATATTGGCAACTCCTTTAACTGGCCGAAAGCTCTAACTGTAACAAAGTATGAGATATAGAGATCTCTGACAGGGCCATGTCAGGAGCCAGGAGGAAAAGTTCACATTGCGTGACGACGGGGTCCGCCTTAGTGCTCCTGAGCTGACCTCCAGCAGCCTAGAACCATGCATATATGTAGCTTAAATTGGGAAATGGGCCCAGCCTGGAAATACGATACAGATTCCGCCGAGCCTCGTCCCATAATTACCATTCCTCCAGTCTCCGTAAATCCCATTACCTACCTATTGTTTCATACATAGTGTGCAGTAGTGCCTTAGAACTTTATGTCCCGTTCCCCAATCCCAGGAAGGGCGGCCTTGTGCGTGCGTACCTAATTCCGCATCGGCGTCCCCGCAGAAGAAAGTTCAAATTCGGACCCACTCTCTCCTAGCCGGGTTCTACAGAGTGTGTGGTAGGCTGGCAGTAGGCCCAGGGACTGTACAGGCACGACCGTTTTATCGATCACCCAGCCCAAGAGCTCGTCCCGGAGCCCGCTCCAGACCTAAGGTCTCCCATTCCGAAGACAGCAGCAGAAGGATCAATATTTATTTCCAAAATGGAGTGGCTCCTCACCCTCACGCTCCTCGGCTCCGGCCTCACCCTCCTAATTCAGCAAGGTAAGGTCAACCCAGTTAGGGGATACAAGGGCGGGGCGGGAGGTTGGGGGGAGGCGGGCTATATTTAGAGATTCGGAGATATAAATAGGAATCCGTGTGGAGGAGGACGCATCATAAAGTGTGGAAATGAAGAGACTCGGGCTCCATAGGAAAGTGTATCTATATCTATGTACTAGCTCAATAGAATCAAGGAGTGCTCATCATCATCTTTGATCCTATTACGTACATAACCATACGTATACTCCGAGTCTCCCTTCCATTTGGCATGAGAGGGTTAATATGTTACAGTGAATAGCTTATGGACAGGCAGTATTAACTAAATAGTACATACATATTGTCGGTAGACGGACATCTAACGTGACATTTGACCTGGCCAAGATTCCGCCCGTGATAAGTTATTCCCTACGGAAATCGTTTGACCTATTGAATGACGTGATTATATTTTCTAAAATTCCAGTCTTTATTTTCCCTAATTAAATTTCTGAGCAGCCTTACTATATTCATAATTCCAAGTATCATAATTCCTAACCTAATTTCAATAGTAGCCAAACTTAGCTCTAGTAAATATTTTGTTTTTTCGAACGATGTACTCGGAGATCGGAATTTAACAAAATTCAGCTGAGGATCAAATACAGGAATACGCGTCTGAGAATAAACTGTGAATTAAGTTCTAACTTTAGATTAGTAGAACTAATCTTTGGAATAACTGGAAACTTAACATCGCCGTTAAAAATAGGATTAAATATTTTGATTTCCATAATTCTGGCTCGAGGAATACTGTGAACCTGTATTTTGTATTACAGCAAAATTGACGGTTTGTTTTTAAATTATTGGAGCCGGCTGTATTATGCCGCTATGTGAGCCCCACCTTGGGGTCCCGCCGTTCCCCATAAGCTGTTGATGTAGTATTAGGAGTGCCCCTCCCCATCCAAGATTAATTGATTCCGAGTCCCTGGAATTTAGGCTTGGCCCAGGCCACGAACGCCGTGGCTGGTCAAGAGGGGAAGCCGTCCGAGCCCGGGATCTGGTGTTATAACTGTAACAGTAAGGATGACCCCAGATGCGGGAACCCTTTTGACTACCCCAGTTTCCAGCCCATCAACTGCAGTGACTTACTCTACTTGCAGCCCCACAATAGGGACCTCCTCGACGCCGAGAAGAAATTGGTCCCAACCCTCTGCCGAAAGAACATTCAGACAGGTAACTAAATTGTAGATGCCTTGACCTTGGGTCCCGCTATTTGCCCAAGCATGGTCATTTAAAATTATTCTGTCCGAATATTCTTTTTTAGTGACGCTGGGCGGGGTGACTGACTACAGAATCGTTCGAGCCTGCGGATTCTTGCCCAAGAACAAACCAAAGTACGGGGTCGAGGTTGACGAAGAAGTAAGTCGCTCAGCCTTTTATGTAGAAGATACGAGGTCCCCTATAAATAAAACTCCAGGTTTAGGTCAAGATTGAATCAAGACGCTCTTTTGAACTCTTTTCAGGATACGGTGGGCGAGGATCGTTGCTACAAGAGGGCTGGAACTTTTGAAGTGACCGTGACCTACTGCACTTGTACGAAGGACAGATGTAACGGGGGTCTCCGACCCACCGGAACCCCGCTCACATGGGGTCTCCTAGTAGTGTCCGGACTCATATACAATCTTCCAATGCTCCAATAGTAGGATCCCGAGGAGTCAATAAGTACAGTAATAAGGGCGGGAGAGGCCCGCCCGCCGCGTCATCGAACAAGTCTCTCGTCCACTCCGAGAAGTCTTAGTTATTTCCAGCCGCAGCCATTCGTAGAATCTCACAGCCGCCGTTCCTACACCGCCTCTCGTCCTCCACCCCGTTCACTTAGCCTGTGTTCAGAATACCTTAAAATGGACCCCAGGAGCCATGACTACTTCCTCCACGAGGACTCCCTCACAGTTCAACTAATATGTAGTCTGCTACGTAATCTAAGGACCTATCTTATTGTCATGTAATCAAAAAAGGTTGTATGTATGTGTATTTAATAAAAAAAAAAGACGAAGAGAGATGTGAAGGAATCAATAAGTAATAAAAACCAGTTGTTATTGATTGACAAGCCCTATATTTGTTTGAGCAGTAACTGCATACATATGTATATGAAGGGGAAGGACACCTGAGGGCATTGACAGCCGGAACCATACCTCTGTCAACATTGGAATGATTTTCCGTTTCGGCATTCATAATTTTACCATTATTCACAGACCTGAGTAATGCCCACTTATTTTATGAGTATTGTGGCTTGCAGATTGCCTGTGCGCTTTAGGTAGGTGCTACAACGGGCTAATTTAAGTAAGGCAACATCGAGGCTGATTTAAATAAAAAAGGAATTTGAGTCACTCCTGTCAGACTCATGCTTCTCAGTGGATTCGTGGAAATCCTAAGACTTTCGGCTTGAGAGTAGCATTGTAGACACACTGAAAATTCAAAGACCTCTTTAAAAGGAACCTGGCAAGAGATCTGACAGCTCATTATTGAACAATCGGCGGTTTCCAGTGCTGCGCTCATTCCTACGCTTAATAAGCGCAGATAACGGGTAGAGAGTTGGAAAAACAAGGAACACCGTGTGAAAAATATAAAATATAATAAATAATATTCATAATCGGAGCATAAGTACAGGTCAGACTCAAATGGCTGGTGCGGTAAGAACACTATGTGTAAGTATCTTGAGATTACAGTAGTTTTAATAAACTAACGCCCTGCTGTTTCCTCTTCTAACGACTCCAGTCCAGTTTCACTGTTAATATGGAATCGTACTACATGTCTTCCAGGCTCTCCTCTGCATTCTCCATTTGAATCAGCTTCAACTTGCCATCACCGCTTCAGTTGACGGATTATCGGCAGGCAATGAATTCAAGCAGTTTTCCCCTGGACGACAAAGTCGCGTGGAACGAGATCTAGCCTTTTGCCTTGAGCAACCAGTCCTGTTTCGGGGTAGATATGAAATTCGACGATGTCGTCTCCGGACCCGACCAAGACACCACGGCCTTCCTGGGCGGATCAGTAGGAACCGGCTGGGCCAACATTCAAACCATAATGGTCATCATGGGAAGCCGAATGGCCATAGTCATGGGCATGGGGCCAAGTCGGTCAGTGGTCACGGTGGGCATCATGGGGGTGGTCGCGGTGGACATCACGGGGGTGGTCGCGGTGGGCATCATGGGGGCAGCCACGGCGGGCATGGAGGAGGTCACGGCGGCCGTGGATGAGGTCATCAGAACTCTGAACTAAATACTAAGCACTTTTGTACCTACTACTGCATGACTTTAATTACATATACTTACAACTAAAATCAGTTGGCCCATACACCTTATCTTGTTAAATTCCTAATTATTTCCTGTTGAACGCGTACAATTTACCAAATGTCCGCAGCCCATATCAATTGGGCAGAAGTGAGTGGCATTTGAGCGGGGAATTAGTATGAGCATGAGCAACCAGAGCGAGGCGGAAAGGTCAATCCTGATGATGGGAAGGCCTTTGGAAGATCACGAAGTATTTTATGATCCGATTCATAGAGCAGAATGCCATAAGCGTGGCCCTTCTCTCCCAGCCAACCCAACTCTGCTTCAGTTCTAATTGAGATGGTCATTTGATAATTGTGTATACAATTTACGGATCTAGTCATATATTAGGATTCGATGAACGTAGAGGCTACGCCGTTCCTCAGTTAATCATCTACGGGGAAACGAAACCAATTACAGAGCCCAAGCCCAGTCTGCCTACCTCTCCACCTTCCCACTACTCATAGATACTAATACATCCCTTGCCTTAGAGAATACAGATGAGTGGGCACGGAGATGTTCCCAGCATTTCGGAGTATACTTGAGTCGACGGTATGGTATGACCCAGAACGAGTTTAGGACCTAATTGTGGGGTAATCTCCTGCTCTCATATCTGGCTCCACAACAATTTTGAGCATAATTAAGCTTTAGGCCGGCCTTTAGCCTAACCAAGGACCCAGTGCAGCATTTCGTACTTAACCCAATCTCGGTCCGTTAGAATCTGACCAACCTGATACCTGATCGTCTCCCCCTTGTCAATCCTCCACGCCTGAAATGAAAAGTTAGTTGAGCTGAACGGGAGGACGACGGAGGAAAATCCACGCATCTCACAATTTGAACAAGAAAGTTGTTCCTTGGCTTTCGATTGACGAGTTTTTTGTTTGCCAGGGTGGACCGAAACTCGTATTTGGACTTTGTGGACTCCCCAAAGGGGGGAGAAGTGGTGTAACTTATTATTAATAAGATTGAAATTTTTCCGCCCGTCCATCCGCCTGAATAAGAGAATAGGATGAGTAGAAGGAAAACGAGAATAAATGAAAGTGAGAGGCAAAATGACGCCTGAATTCTCTCTCTCTCTGCTGCTGCTATGTTGCTGCTGCTCTTCTAATTCGAATCGATTTCTCGATTCGTAATCTTAATGAGACTTCCAACATTTGCATACTTGGACTGCATTTTTATATTTGTAGTTCCAAGTTGCCATAAAGGCAAAGCCGGCCATAGGACAGCCTCTATGTACTCCTCCTTTGTTTGACAACAGAAAGTCATTCCTTTTTCTCATGACCATGACCACTAAATTAATACATGGGAAGCAAAGGGTAGGACAGGCATGCAAATTGGAGGCAGTATGGGAAATCCACATGTAGATGTAGAGTCATTCCATGTTTAGCAATTTAATAAATACGAGGAGATTGGAGCAGGAATCCGGTTCCCCTTAATTTGGAGGAGGTGTGTAGAAATTGAATAGAAATTCCCCAAGAACTGTAATTAAGGTTATGAAAATACAATAATAGCCCAGCTGGGTCCTATTTGTACTTGGTTAGCCCGGTAAGGAAGTCAAGCGGAGGAAGGGGGTCCTTGGCTGAGTACGAAGGATGACTCGTCCTATTATTATCCGAACTCAGATTGTGAGGAGATGTGTGGACACGGAGAGTGGGCCCAGATCTTACCACGGTCCACCCGCCCTTTGCCTTTAAATCTGCTGGGAATGAGAGATAAGTCCCATTAGGTAAGTCAACAGGCTCTCCAAGATCAATTCAATTGAATTGAGGAGAGGGCTCGTGGGGAAATGGAGGAAAAAGATGAGCCATATGCCCTGATGCAGTTGGACTAACTTGTAGGAGCTACAACAGTTATAGGAAGAAAGAAGTTTGCAGAATCCTCACACGTCCGACTGGGTAAGTGGCTCAACGAGTTCCTGACACCAAAAGGGAAAAACCTAGCACTGAAAACAGAAGACGATAGTTGGGCTGCGAGGGGGACTCCTTGGTCGGGCTAGTCAGTCAGGGCACTCGCGTCAACAGCAGTGGACTCCGACAAGCTCCCATTCCAATGTTGTAGTCAAAAGTGCAAGGCCCTTACCGGAACCCTTAGTCCGGAGTACAGTCAGTTTTTGACCGGAGCATCGTCTTAGTCCGGGCTCGGTGTATGGGGACACCCGTGTTCTGGACTTACGATTAAGAAGGTAAGAAGTCCGATTGGGCTAACTTTTGAAAAATAGTGTAAAAATCAGTAGAATTCGTATCACGGTTGCGTGTTGCGGTTAAGCATCCGGATTTCGGTCTCACTTTTCGGTTCCCTTTTGAAGAGAAACTTGGGACGGCGTCATTCAAGAGAAACACATCTTTGGGGATTAGATTGGGTTGCGTTGGGTGATTCCCAAGTTGTGATTGTGACCCCGAGGTGGGGTCACCTCAATACTGACGAAGTGGTAATGAAACTCGAGCCTGAAAGTTTAACGTTTAGCGTTAGTAAGGAACGAAACGCTTTTTCCTGCAGTTCTTTATTATGCTATGGGAGGCTTGTGTAGTGGAATAATATGTAGGTTTGTGAGACAACCGGTTAGGCGCATTCATGTTGTTTCCCCAGCCCTCTTTTTTACCCTCTCACCTTTCCTCTCTCCATTTCAGATGATTAGGACTCTTCTCTACACTGTGCTGGCTCTGGCCTCCACGGTCAACACCCAGCAGCAGCAGCAGACCCAGCTCGTCTATGAGCAGCACTATGCTGACCAGCAACAACAGCAACAGCAGCAACCCTACTATGCCCCCCAACAGCAACAGGCTGTGGCCCAACAGTACCAGCAACAACAGTTCGTTCAGCCCCAACAACAATTTGCTCAACCCCAGCAGCACTTTGCTCAACCCCAGCAACAGTTTGCTCAACCTCAGCAGGGAATCCAAATGCAAGGCGGGTACTACCAGGCCCAGCCCCAACAACAGCAACAGGCCTACCATCAAGCCCAGCAACAGCATCAGCAACAGCCCAACTTTCACCAGGCCCAGCAGCCAATGATCCAGCAAGGCTTCATGGCACAGGGCCCTCAGGGCGGCCAGCAACAAATGTACCCGGTTGTCCCGGGACAACCTCTGCCGCCCGGGGCAATTCCGGTCCAAATGTCAGCAAGCCAGTTTGCGAGTAGGAGAGGGCCTTTGCAGAACATGATCAAAGGGTAAGCTTTCCAAACAGTCCGAGTGTTTAGAACTGGAAGGAGTCTCGATTTTTCTCATCTTTTCGTTATGGATCATTAAAATGAAACAGGAGACTGGTTCCTTTGGAGTCATACGTAGTCACGTAGTCAGGCCTAACGCCTAACTCTTCGGTCGCTTTCACTTTCCAACAAAAGCTTGTCTTATTTTCCTTTATAAATGTTCTGATTTGAAATCTGTTTGGTGGATTCAACTTGACGCACATCTACGCCGACATATTTACATAACGTATTATTATTTTTTTTTTTTGAACTACAGGACAATTATTTATTCACTCCCTCGATAAAAGGTTTCAGTAAAAATCAAATCTTGAAGCAAGGAGAGTCCATCGTCCACTAAATTGAAAATGAAAAAACAGTATATATTTCGGGACTTTTATCCTGTTATGAAGTACATACTTTCGCGTTATTTAAATGGCTGTAGGGAGAGTTTTTCTTATAATCGAACGTTACGTGCGTGGTGAAAGCTTTGACGGCCTTGGGCGACCGACTACTCATACTTCTGATCAGGATCAGGCACCCGTTTCTACAGCCTCTGTCAATCAATTAGTGCAGATCAACTCAAACTTGTGAAACAGGAGGTGAGACTTTTAATGCGAAACCGGCTTCGTAGTACTCCCAACCACGTACAGGAACGTACTACCTATGCAGGGAAAATCCATGCGATACATACTATTGAAATACCTAACATGCTCTACGATTAATTACTAATTACACTTGTAAAACGACAAAATTAGTGTATACATTCTACAGAAAGATTCTTTTTTTCATAGTCAAAACCTAACCTAACGTCGTGCAACCTAACAGCAGTAAGACTTAATCCCAGTAGATACATAGAATCAAAATTAATCCTAATTAAACTAGATTAGCTCGACTCGTAGTCGTAATTTACATTTTCCGGTAAAATCTGTAATTTTTTTTCGAAATAATTAATACTCTGACAGCAATTGTCTGTAAAGTCGGGCAAATACTTGGAGAAATAGGTCAGGTTCACTTTGCAAATGAGATGCCTCTGCATGATGTCATTGGAGTGCAAGTAAGAGTAAAGCCATAAAGTCGAGTTAACGATATTTTAATGGAATGCGTTTTCCCTCATGGCCCATTGTTTACTTCAATCCCATTAACAATGCGTGCTGCCTGACGACCCTGTGTTGTACATGGAGGATATGACGAAGGCGTGGCGTATTAGCTTCCGGAAGACGGCACTTACCTCACCCACTAATAAGGATGACATTATTTTATTGTATTGTTAAGTCATGCCCTAGTTTCATTAGTTCTAAGTCACTTGGTCTCCCTTTTCGTGTTGATTAGAGCGGCCCAGTACTTCCCAGGCGGCGGCGGCGGTGGGAAGAAGCGGCGCGGCGGGCCGCCCGTCCGAATGATGGACATGAATCGGCTCCCCAAGCCCCCAAAGTATCCTCTCTACGACATGCCTGACATGGGCATGGCGACCCCGCCCCCTCCGCCCCTCATGCACCCAATGTCAGCCATGGCCTCTCAAATGTTCTCCACCTACATTCAGCCGGCAGGAGGGACGAAGAGGGGCGGGCGGCCGCCGCCCCGTGGCAAGACACACAGGAGGCCCCTCCCTCCGCCACATATGAAGAAGCGACCCGTTTCGGGCCCACGAAAGAACCGGCCCCAGCATCCGCCCCCAAGGCCAGGTCGTCGCCCGAATCCCCTCCACGGGAATCACGGGTCGAACCCGCATGCCGGCTACGAGCACACCATGGCCAGCAGTCTGGATCCTCAGGTCCAATCCAACTCACCGCCCTTGGGACGACCCCTCAACTACGACGAGTACATGCAGCGGCCGAGCCACAGCTTCACGGATGACCCATGGAACTTTGACCCCTTTGCAGCCAACTACAATAGCGGGATGAACACTTATGCCATGAAGTACAACTATGATCCATTAGGTGAGAATAGCAGAGTGGATTGATTACAAAACCGCTCATGGGATTACCATGCTTTCAATTTTCTTAAATGTATATTAAAGCATTAAAAGTTATGGTAACGCATAGACGCTAAAGTTAGAAATTTTCACACTCTCTCCTATATAATGGTAAACGGTTTCGGATATAATTCCACAAATAGTTATTATAGTTTGCAGAGTGATTCGGAGGAACTAGATATTTCAATAACTTACCTAACATTTAAATTATACTTTTTAATCGACAAATCGACGCGTAAATTCGTAAATCATTGGGAGGCAGGTTGGATTAAACAACTTAGATTAAATGCCGCCAGGCTCTTCTCTATAGCGTAGAAGCATTTTAACAAACTAAGAACAAGTTCGAAGAGGGGAAATAGTACGAGAGTCGACTAATTTTGAAGAGTGCCTAATTAAAAGTATGACCTTGCCTTTGCCTTTCTCCGCAGGAATGAACGCTCTGGACAAGTCCCAGACGCACCTTGACCCCGACTCCCTCTCTTACCCCGGAGACTACCACACGCTCCAGAGTGAGCAGGGACCGAGCGGGGGGAAGACGTCCCAGGTCGGCGGCTGGGACAAGGCCCCTGACACCTACCGCCCCTCCGAGGGGAAGGGGTCCCAAGCCGGGACCGGCTGGGAGAAGACGGACCAATACCGGACGCCCGAGCACAAGGGGTCGACCGGGGGTGGGTGGGACAAGACGCCGGACCCCTACCGCACCGGCGCCACCACCGAGCTCCTCCCGCCGCCGATCAAGGAGCCCAAGCCGTCCCGCCGCCCCTCCCACAAGCCCTCCCACAAGAGTTCGTCCTCCACCCCGCTCAATAGCTTTAATCTCTATGACCAGGCCCCTGACTCCAGTGTGGTCAAGGCCGAGTCCCTCAATCCTAATCCTCTCAAACTTCTGGCAGATGCGAACCCCGGGATCGAGTTTACGCTGGAGTCGTCGGCGGGCGGCGGGGACAGCTACGGGTCCTCCTCCTCGAGCTACTCCTCCCAGTACAAAGACTACCCCGAATGGAACAGTTACCCCCAGAATGCCCAGGAGGTCTACGAGGGGCAGGACGCCCAGGCCCAGGGCTCAACGAGGCAGGACTACGGGACCGGTGACTACCCGCCGAACCCCAACTACGAGAACGGGGCCGTGGATCCGAGCACCAAGCTCCACCAGTACCAGCTGGCCCAGGACTACGTGCCCAGGGACCGGCCGGTCTCTGACCTCTCGGACAGCTATAGTCCGCACGGGGGAGAGCTGAGTACGGGCCTGACCCCGCCCAGCGAGACCGCGGCCATGTTCAAGCGGCAAGGGGACCAGACCCGCTCACGGCGTCAAGAGACCTCTCCGCCCATGGTAGAGATTGACGGACTGAGCCTATTTAGGGACATACTCAAAAATGAAAAGGCCCATGGGACCAGGAGTCAGCTCTACAAGGTCCTCTCCAACTAAGTTAGGTCCTGGCCTGGGGAGGAGGATTATCGACTAACAAATTACATTGATATTACGTTAAGTTATACAGGAAAGGCGAGTCTTTGTTATCATTCTGTTATATTTTTTGTACGGTGGAATAAAATAGTAACTCTTTGTTGATCTTTGTAAGAAACTCATCTGTCTTATCTTAATTATTTCAACAAACAACGATCCATCCTCCTAAATCCACTAAGCTAAGCCCTTTGTGTACGTATAGTGTAATTTCTACATGTAATCTGCTTATCGGATTATTAGGGGCGCAAATAAATTACAATAAGGAGCAAGTATTCAGGATTTATATTTCCACAACAGCTTAACAACAATTTACCTGGCATTCCGGTAACTAAATTTATGTCGCCTGTAGCCGTATTCAAGCTTTAGTGCTGCTTGTAATAAATAATTTCTTCCTGTCAGATACTGTAATTAATAAGCCTAAGTCGAACTACTGTCGTCACCATTAAGGAAGACATTATTATTGTTAGGGTAAATCCCATACAATATTTACTAGTACAGTACTACATGACGATGTCTCGTATCATAATCACGAATCACAATCTAGGGAGCGATGTATCAGCGGGGTATGAAAATACTTAGTTTGAATTAAACCATCTGAACACATTTGTTTGATTAATTCAGAGTAGCAAATGGTAGATGCAAGGAAACGCGACAACCACGGCTCTTCGCTTAAAATATTTATGTGAGCCAGGTAATTAATTAAATTATCCCAAAATTAAGAACTTGAGTAAAAACAAATGATGGTACAATGTTAAAGAAATGAGATAATAAATTTTGATTGAAGTAAAAACTAATCAGTCATTTCCGGATAAATTTGAACGGCTATAGGTAATTAGGATTGAACCCTTTCCGACAGTTTTATTGACTTTTACTTCAATTTGACCAATTTTATACACTGAATAAGAGGACGCCAGCTACAAATACGTTACTTACAGTACTTAACACAATAAGATAGTTTGGGATTGGGGCAGATTGAAATTCTTGTAGTTCGTATTATTCAACTTCCCATTTTAACATTTTACTATGACTGTAGTTATTTTGTTATTTACCGGCTTCTCAGTCATGAAATCAAACACTCTTTTACGAGTTCATTCCCGTCGTTTCATGGAAAAATTAAACCATACCGCTACCACTACGGCATATATCATTTAGGACACATTCTACTTCATGAAAAAAGATGAGGATTTAAACGATCACCAATTAATTCGAAATCCCTCACCAGTTAGAGCAGGTTTCCTCACCAAGGTTTTGAAATATTTCAAATAAGTCAATTTTAATTCCGTTAATTATTATTGGAAAAAAAATAACTTTTCGCTCATAATAAGTTTCAAATGATTGGTGAGTAATTTGCTGTAATTCGTGAGGAAGTCTGCTTTAGTTGGTGAGAGCTTTTGAATTAATTGGTGATCGTTTAATTGGCAGCGTAAAAAGAATAGTTAATTTTAAGATTTTAAAGTAAAGGAGAATCCTAGTAAGTAGAGACAAGTTTTGTGTAAATTATTTAACAAACATCTCCTGTCTGTATTCTTGACATCTTGACTGACCGTCGAAGGGTAAGGCTGCTCTGTTTGTAAGGCTGCCTCATCCTTTCGAAATCTCCATATATGGATGGAAAGGCTGAAAATGTGCTTAAATAAAGGAATCGCATCACTAAGCCTGAAGGTTTAGGTTAGCTGATTGCCACAAGACTCAATGTCATGTCCTCTGTTATTAGCTAAAGTGTCGTTTCTTATATGATTTCGGTCGAGTGCGGACTCAAAATCAATTCCTTCAACTGTAAATCCAATCAATTGGCACTCGATAACAGCTTCAGTGTCTTTGTATTTGTTTACATCATCCTCTGGATTACGTCATCTCCAATTAATCACTAATCACTAATCACACTCATATCGTCCCATCTCACAATCCACATCATTCCGTCGCCTTCTATCTATACGACTAATCTAATGCTGCATATACGAAATTTAGTACGGCGCCTTCACAGAATAACCATGACTCATGTACGTATGTAATAGCAGGGCATTCAGGCAGATATCAAGGGCACGCCGACGGCGCCAGCCCATCCAATATTCTTTAGAACAATAAGCCCATGACTCATGCCCCAAGAATCTGGACTTGGAGCCCGGGCCAAGTTGAACGACCAATTTAAGGCTCGGAATTCCTTCCTGCCCTTGCTAATGGGGATAAGCACCGGTCAATCCGGTGGTGGTGGTTTGTGGAGGCCGACCCTGTACTCCCTTATATGACATTGAATGAGTTATTTTTTTTGTTTCAAAACTTAAAAGAATCAAACACCTACACCACACCACTGCCTGCTCTCCTCCCCCACTTGGGATATTAATCCACATGATTTGGCTCTCACCCTTTCCTTTTCTGTAGCCAGGCCTCGTCACCTCAGGAATTGCTTCTAGATCATCCTGGCCACTTTGAGGCTACACCCACGTAGAACCAGGGACCATGATCATAATCACACGTAATAGGAGCTATGCCTATACACCACCGTCCCAGCCCGAGTCACCCCAAAGTGGAACCAAGACCCTCCAGCCCCGGCTCTCTCTACAGACTCACGCTCACTCGCTACTGCGCTATCAGTCAGCTCTCAAATCTTGAGTAGATCACAACTTCGGCTCCAGTCACAACTTTTTTCGATTTCAATCTTAGACACTTCCTGTCATCTACTGAAAACTACAGGTAAGGTAATCCTCCTCTTCCAAATTAGTCTTTAAAGGGCCCTTCGACGGCGCGGCGTGGCCACTTGAGCTAACCTAACCACGATATTTAATGGTTTAAGTGACAGGTGTGGGAAGAGTGTAAGTTAAAGACGGGTGCGGTTGAGAAACACATTTCTGTTGTTTAAAAGGAGAGATTAGATAATAGTACCGCAGGAGGAGGCAGCACGGCGGTTAGGCGTTTAGTCGGACGTAGCTATTTAAATGCCTCGAAGCCTCTGTTAGTGAAAGTTATTATTGTGTTCACGCTAATTTCCACGTTGTTATGCATGAGCACGGCTCACGGCTACTCATGTCGTAGCGTAATACTCTGGGGGTTCCTACTGTTTGCTTATCAATTGTTTAAGTCAATATTAGCCTCATCTTCAATTTACAATAGGCAGGGGGGGATTACATATTACGGAATAGGACTTGAGTTTCAGTCCTGAAGTATTTTAATAGCAATATGATTTATTTACACAGGCAGGACATGAGAAGAATGGAGCTTGATTATTCATGTCAGGCTCAGGCTTACAAAAGAAGTCCTATGTACTCAGGATTGAAGTGACATAGTACATTTATGTTCTACTGTAGAAAGTCCAAAATATTATTCGGAATTGACTACATATGGTTTGTTGGATTTTGCGATTTTTTTTATATTAGCAAATTGCAAAACGCGATTAATTGGTGTATGTATATCGTATATGTACATTTGTACCTGAGGAAGACGCCACTTCCTCTTTATAATTTAACGACTCAAAACTTTGTTGGTCTATCATTGTCATTAGTTTTTCTTTCAGTTATTGTATCTTCATGGTCTGTATCTTTACAGAATGTACAAAGGATATTGAGTAAATCCAGTTCGACTAATTGTAATACCAGAAACCAGAACTTATGACCGAAAGTACATAATGCTGAATAAGCATACATGAACTGCGCTACTGTCATGATTACACCAAAAATGTCGGTATTTCGTTAACCCGTCGTAATTTACATATGTCTAGGTAATTCTTGCCTAGTTGACACTATTGTCTCCAATCCAACTTCCAAGCTTTTTTGTATTGTAGCTATGCATGTACTTACCTAATATCATATCTCAGACATTCATCAAGTAATTATATTAGGGGCCATCCATAAACGACGTCGCCAAAAAAGGGGGGGTGGGGGATCGGCCAATGCGACGAAAAGCGACGCTACGGGGGGTAGGGGTGACAGCGCTTGCGACGTCGCCTTTAATAGTTAATTAAATACGCTGAAATTAGGAATCAATTAATTCACATGATTACAAATATTTGTCAGTCTAAATCAAAGCCGAAACTTAGTGTTTTGGTTCAAGTTTACTATTCAACTAACTGGAGAACCGTTCTTCAAAGGTGGGAATACTTGCTGACATAGCCATATCTTTGATACTATCATTTACCACCGAATATATAGTTCTTCATTACTCTTTACGGTCTTATAATTCCGTTGACTTTCATTGAAGCGCAGTGAATTTATTTCCGTAGAAGTGATCACTGGTGACATAGGGTGCAGTTTCAAAATTGTTTTACTAATTGCAGAGGATTTTGATGTGCGCTGTATTGACACATAATATTAGCGGTTTTATTAGAGAGGAAGCGGTCACCTGTGACATGGCACACAGCGGTAGTGAAGACAATTGGTATTGTAGCTTTTAAACGTTACCAGTACGTTGGTGAAGATTTTAAACTATCATACACTTTGGTAGGATTAGTATTTAAAATAGTCATCTCGTTTTAAAAGATGGGCAAACAGGCGGACGGACAGAAACTACAATATGATATGATTTGTATGCAAAGTGGTCAAACTTGTAGTGTCCGCTAATTTTTTTTACATAAAGCAAAATTAGGAGGGGTTGTTCATTTTCGACGTCGTTTTAGGGAGGGGGTTCGTAATTTGCGACGAAAAGCGACTAGGGGGAGGGTGGGGGTCAAAAAATGCGCTTTTTCGGCGACGTCGTTTATGGATGGCCCCTTACTGAGCCTTGCCAGGGAAGGAAACCACGCCCAGCATTCATGCAGTTGCAGGATGACGTGAATAGCGTAGGAAGAGCCACATGAAATGTGTTCCGTGTAGCATTTACTCCTAAATTCCAGAATTGATTACCATATGGAAGGTGCTAGGCTCCGCCTCTGCTTCCTCGGGCACGAGGCCAGCCAAAGAAGTGCCTTGTTCCAAGCCTCTGACTAAATCTTCAAAACTTGCTATTTATAAACACGGAGGCTTGGGCTGGCTGGTAAAAAAGATCCCAACTAGCAAATTAAAGGAGTCGTGGAGGCTGAAGAAAAGTGCAAGGAAGCATTTCGTTGGGCAGGCAGGGGAAAACTCAATCAAAGTTTGGCTACAAGCACGACAGAGTATAAGAATTGGGTAGAGGTTCGTAATAATATACATATAAAAAATCCAATAAAAAGTAAGTTCTTTGTACGCTCTTCCACGAACACAAAGGGAAGCAGCTAACGAATTATAGATTTTCCCCTCCATTCAGCTTGCATGAGTGATAAAAGGCTTTCTTACAAAGTACGTACTTGAAACTTGAGCACAATGATTATACGCAAGGAGATAGGGAAGCTTCCCTGGCTAAATGAACGCTGTCGAATATATTTATTTATGTACCTATGCCCCTCCCTGGCCCCAGCCCACTAACAACCAAATATTTACAATTCAATTATTTACTGACACGTCACGTCCAATTACCATTTCACTCTGCTGCTGATTTCAGAAGCGGGTGGACAGTGCAGCTCTAGACTCTCAAGATGGCAGACCGAAGGCTTAAGGTTAATTTGTCAGACAGCTCTGTCCTGGACACGGAGTTCTCCTCTGTTAAGGATCGGTATGTAAATTAAATTGAAATGCACTCCGCCTACCTTGACACAGTTTTAAAACGTTAACTTTGACCCAATCTGTATATATCTATGTGTAGGTATCATGTGATTTAAAAATATTTGACCGAATTGTAGATTTGACCAGGAGATGAAGCGAATGGAGAATGAAATGAATAACTTCCGTTCTCAGCTCATCCAGCGACAAAACAATTTCTTCAATAACTCGTCCAGGTACGCTTGACAAACTTATATTATAGTCTGTGGTTAATATAGGGATCTGTATGCCTGTATCAGCTATTCCTAGTACATAAGTGAAGAATGACGTAACATAGTAATTCAGCTCATTAAAAAGCCATTAATAACGAATTAGATTGGCTCCGTGGAGGCTGAACCATGGAGGCGTCTACTGAAATATTCATATGTATAATTTCATAGGAGCCGTAAATGTATTTCATTGAGTTGGACACATGACGGGGATTCGAGGACAAAATATGAATCCCTGCCCTGGCTATAGTAGGCAAATTTTCTTACGTATGCGTCAGACATTTTTACGGGAGAATATTGACAAACCGTTCAGCTAATAAAAAATAAAACCCAAGTATTAGCAAATCCTGGGAAGAAATGCTGAAAATTCTCGAGTCCAATGAGTTTCTTACCAAACTAATCCAATCTAATTCGTTATTAATCGCCATTAATCCACTATGTCTGAATCCCAATACAGATATATGCACTACGCTATGCACATAACAATCCCTTAATCTGATTAATTCTGTATGTCTAATATGATGTCCAGCTTCCTCACGGACGACTTACTCAGCAGCTCCTCTACCAACAGCTCCTCTTTCAAAAGTTCCACTCAGCAGCAGCATCAGAATCTCAGGTCAATCCCTAACTGCTTCTTAATGCTTAGGCCCATCAGAGTATCGCAAATTAGAATTAGGGCGCAGTCCAATTAACCTTTACACAATACTAATCTCAACGCTGGGAGCACGAGAGCAAGAATAACAATGCGGGAAACGAGCAACGGAATAAATTAAAATGGTGCCAAATTAATTATACTTACGGCACGGCCATTAACATATGGACAGAAGCTGTTCATTGTATTTACTACTGTACCAATATATCCTTGTCCTGTTAAGAAGTCATTTCTGGAAGGCAAGAGTAATATTAGCCAGTATTTCTAATATTGACCATTTTAGATCGCCACTTAATCCCGCTTAATTTATTTGTCTGCACAACGTCTCTCAAGACTCGGCGAAGCCGGTGAGCGTCGTTGCGTTACGTTAAGGTCAATTTAAAATTACTAAGAAACTACTTCAACCGAAATATATTAATTTTCTAAAATCAGCTGTACAGGTGTAGTAAAACGTGGATGTGTTAGGCAGGTATTGTTGCGTCAATAATGTAGTAGTACATAGTGATTTGCGGTGTCCATTCAAAACTATGACATCTCAACTTGACATTTATAGCTCCGGCCCGGTCAATCCACTCGAGGGCCTCAGCTCTCCATTGATTCAGGAAGATGGGACGGATGGTGGGAAGTCTCTCAAGCTCCGATTTGATGTGAGCCAGTACGCTCCGGAAGAAATCGTACTTAAAACGGTGGATAATAAGTTGCTGGTAAGGATCACTGGCTAATAATTTATTGTAGAATTTTCAAAGTATTCGGACACTAAGCCAATCTTTTTGTGACTTTCCAGGTCCACGCCAAGCACGAAGAGAAGACGGATACGAGGTCGGTATACCGGGAGTACAACCGAGAGTTTCTGCTGCCGAACGGCGTGAATCCGGAACTCATTCGGTCCTCTCTGTCCAAGGACGGGGTACTCACGGTGGAGGCACCCCTCCCACAGGCCGCCATCACGGGCCCGAAATAAATTAATCTCACATGAAATTTGTAATATATCCCACGCAGAGATTTACACCATCCAATTACTAATAGCCCAAGATCTTCCTACAATTACGAACTACAACGTATTAACATCCTACTCACACGAAATGCACACTTCTCATAAAACTTGCAGAAATTTCTGCACTTACCAATTCTGTATTATCTAATTTTATTCTCGGCCTCACGAATGGACACATTAGGAAAAGTAAGCATTGTACATATTTAGAACAGTATTTCCAGCCTTTTTGAAGAGCAACTATGCACGAAGCAACAGGAGATTGGGCGGGATTATAAAGATATGGTGCAATATGAAATTAACGAGTCATACGACGTTATTATGCTTAATGTGCTCCGTTTGCTTGAATAAAATCTATTGTACATGTAGGAGTAGTTTAAACTGGGACTGGAAATCATTTAATCGTGCAGCATTATGCATTAAAATTTTAGGATAATTTTCCTGAAACAAATTAACTAAATGAGGGCTTTAGGTACTACAACTACTCAATGTAATTATTTTCTCCAGTTATTGTCGTCATGACTTGGGATTTAAGATTAAATTCCTATCAGCACAGCATGCACATGGAGCAGAATTGCCTGGTTCATAGCTTATAACCAACCCAACTTTTCATTTTGTTCGTATCGGTTAACTATTACCTGCCCGACGTCCAATAATAATTTAAGACAAATAATAATAATGGAGTAGAACTCATTTTCACTAGGTAAGGAGCGATTGCAGATGTATGTTAGTTGACAGTAGGGTCTATATGTTTATATCATTAAGTAAACGAATTATTCCATATTCATTTATAAAGATCTTCAATAATTGACTATATCGGTTTTGAAACTGGCATTCAACCACCCTTCGTAGGCCATAATGCAATTTCAATTTTTTCTGAATTAATGCTATGTTAATTAACTTTCTGTGGTGATCCCATAATTGAAACTTACCTGAGTATTTATTTATAACTATAGGAAAGGTGAGAAGTAGAATGATATACAAATCCTGATTAGAAAACTTGTTACGTAAAAAAAAAAAAAAAAAATTTGGCATTTTATTTGAGACTTTGACCTCACCTTTGACAGCGTGTAAGAACACGGAGAATGAAGTACAGTGTAAAGAATGGTAATAGAAATGCTTATCACATGGCGGACAATAAGATGAGCAGAAAATGTTGGAGGCCGAAATATTTGCTGTGTCTATTGCTTGATTGCATAAACGAAATTAAAGTAATTATGAGCCGTACTAGCCTTCATTCAATATCATTGTCGTATGTACGTGGGTTTGATCCGCGTCGTAAAACGAAGTTAAAAACCTGTTCGGATAAGTTGGGCACACTGACACAGTTTTCTTTCTCGACTTCATAATCCATGGGCAAGGTTGCTGCTCTCCCTTGGACTACAAGACTGAGTTAATAAATTAAAGTGATAATGTATCACAGTATTTTGAAGTTTTCAGTACTTTATGTGGAGCCAGGAGGCGGGCCAGGATGGAACAGAAGCTTAACTAATTTACAATTTGTACCAAATTACAACTTAAACTCAGTGCCAATGAAATACGTTCTCTAACTGATTCTGGTCCTCTAATTTCAAAGATATACTTGATGGCAAGCATAGTTCTTGTTTCCCAAGTAAAGCTTTTATATTTTCTAAACATCCGAGGGTATTATGGCTAGCCGTACTTAAAAACCTAAAAAGGTAATTGGGCATTATTAGCGGCTCACATATTCGTTTTTGGTAGAAATAGTACTTGGCATCAAATTGTTTACAAAAGTCTTAGTAGCTCCCCTAGGAGTAGTAAATAGAATACTCTAAGCGCCTAGTCTGAGCAAGGTAATAATTTTGAATTTAATTGGGCACTTAGCCCTCCTTTTTCAAAGGTATGAAATCCGCTGCCCCAAGGAGTGACTGGGGAAGGATTGATGATTCAATGCCAAGGCCATAAGAGTATAAGTTACTTGACAGGATTGAATGAGGTCATGATGTCAGGTCTCCGGGTGCCCACATACGCATTGCACTGGCTTACACTCTGTGGATTATGTGTCAGTTTCCTCAGCTCTATCTCCACTCAGCGGAGACAATAAGTGCCGATGCCAACCGTATCCTTATTCCTTATATCGTACACCGAATAAATCTCTCGATAAACTAGATCAAATATAAACATTATTATGCAAATATTGATACAGATTTGGTCACACCGCCCTACATTCCCATATCCATTTGTGTGGTTTAACTGCAAACGGCACTAGCCCATCAGTCTCCGTACTGTTAGGCTTTAGCTTCAGTTTGATGCCGTTTTTAAATTAATGCATATGATATGATTAAAATATTAATAAACTAAAGACCACTTTGCTCAAAATTTGTTTTATACATAGAATAGTAATACAATGTGTTGTGATTTCTTATAGCGAACTCATTCCAAGTTCCGTAAACCTAATCATTATATTGCCGAAAGTATATTGTGGTAACCTTATTAAATAGTATACCAGCGTCAAAATAAAAATTCTTAAAACGCAGAACTAAACGCCGATCCTTTCAATGCTTCATGCGATTTTAGCATACTCTACTCACTTGGCTTACCGTATATTATTCCCTAATAAAAATATTTTTTAGCATAAAACGTATGAAGAAGCCAAATTAAGCTAAGTCACGGTTGTTTAGACCAGACTACCAAAGTTAGTTTTATTATACCTAGGAACTACTGTACATTTTTAGGTAGCAATAAATCAAGCTTTTTATAAACTGTATCTACCTATTTCGCATAATAGGGTGCAGATTTCACTTGAGAAACTTCGGAAGGTTTTGGGCTCTACTGTCACACACAATTATATGAATTTTTAATATACAATTTTTTGCAAATCAACTATAAGGCAGGCGATAGCAGCGTACTACTTAAATCTTACCCCGTTCGCCCTTCTCCTCGACATTGACATAATGAGTGAAGTCATTGGTGACTACGACAACGAGCAATGGGTTAAAGTGAGTCAGTAAGGTTAAGGAAAGAGGACCAACTACTATGTCACATCAGGATCCAGGTAATAAAGGGAAGAATCAAGATTGACACGATAGGCCAGGATATACAGAAAGGGATTGGCCGGCTTCAATAGAAGTACGAAGTATAGTATGCGCCGTAAATGGAGCAAGTATAGATAAGACGATTGTTGAACGGGGGAAGAAAGTCATTCTTGTCATCCTATACGGATTCATTCTGTCTTTCTCGCATGTATTTGTCTTGGCTCTTCTGTAAGGAGAAAGAGAGCCCAAACCGGCTCAGGGTTATCTGACACTATTAAAATTAAATGTTAAGCGTATGGAAGTGTTATGAACATAATAATTACAGCACAGCATTGAAGCCCAAACCATAGTTTGGCCATCCCTTAATGATAGTGAAGTAACTATGTATAAATGAGTACAGGACAGCCCTACCCTTAAGAAACTCAGGTGTAAGATGGAGTACAGCGCTACTTCAATCGAATTTCCCAATCCTGTTCTTGAGAGGAGTTTTAGTTCGTCAATCTCGAGAATGGGCGGACTTACCTTTCTTGTCATGTCACACATTAGATTAATTGAATAGACTCTTTTAGGATTAATTGTATGGTTTGCCCGATCAAAGTCACGAGGGAAGGAGTTGTGAATGAGTTCCTCCGTGGCATATAGGGATATTTATGTGCTTACTTTTCAGCTCCAGCGTCCACATCCGATCGAATTTCGTACAAATTGTTTAATTTGAATTATAACTGATCAAGTTAACATTATTGAATCTTACATAATTGTAAAATCTGACATAGAGACGCTAGTACTTCTCAATGAGTCGTATGGCGATCTGATACAGATTTAGCAGGTTCACCTTCAATACCGATCTAAAAAAAAAAATTAGCTGTAACACGGAACGACACACCTAATAGCAGAGGAAATTGGGCTAGGATCTGGGATAAAACTTTTGGTAAGAAACTACGGTACCTAAGATCAACTGATTTTAACAATATGGGGGACAGTGTGCTCGATTCTAACACAACGGAAGGACTTTCAGAGTTTTTTTCATTTCAAATACTGTAAAATGTAGCAATTCCAGGCACAAAAGTCAATCTTGCCCATTCATTTGGATCAGTACGTATTTTGCTCATGCCTCACGTCTTGACTCCACCTATTGATTGAATACATTTTTTGGCACGTTGACAAGAAAAGGGTGTAATACATGCCTCTTCATTTCATAAGTGCGAAATCATGTCAGTCGCGCTTGAAAACGACGCCATGTATTGAATAATAAATTGTTAAATAATAATACCATCAATAATATTGGAGGTACAGATTATCCTTTGAAGAGCATATGGGAAGCTTCAGCCATCAAAAATTATATTTTGATTGTATCAACTTTGCACGACGAGTGAGGATGAAGCATTAAGGAAAATTAGTACGAGTACGAGGCAATTACACCAGTTACAGCACCTGACAATATGTACTGCCATTATACTGTATAAGGCTATTCAGAATACTTATAACACCGGAGTGGAAGAGCATCTTTTACCACCAGAATTAGGGGAGCAGTTTTTGTTCATAAAATACTAGACTGAATCCGAAACTAATTTATTGAGCATTTCCGTTCAAAATGATCTGCATTGGTAAGAAGATAAACCAGACTTAGAGTCCCTATCTAACGTTCAAGACCTTTCTCCTTCGTACATTGTTAAAGTCGATGCTTCTATTCTAACTATTACAAAACATAATCCAGTCTGATCCGAGTATTTACATTTTTTCTGTAGGTATCTTCTACAGGCAAAATTATTGCACATGGTACACATACCACTTAACCACTGGTCCTTCCCGTGTTCGTTGTTATTTACTCTCCATTCTCGGACCGATTAGTGAAATTTCCAGTGACAAAAAAGCAGTTTATGGTTTTGGGAGTCGGGTAGGATAATCCCTATTCAAGTTTCACCCTTTTACTTGATCTTCTCTTAATTCCTAATCTTAACCACTATATAATTGCGAAAAAACGAATCAAATTCACTTCCCCCTGGGACCCAAGCCTAAGGACAGTGGATAAGCATTCTTATTGGTTTGAGGGAAAAAGTGGATTGAGGCTACCTCGCCCATCTTCCAACCAGATTCCACCAAAGTGGATGCATTTTCCTCCGCACCCAGAATCCGCTCACTTCGTATGTGTTGTGTGAAAGTAGAATTCGGGATCAAAGATGAAGGGGGGCCCAGGGTCCTCAGTACTATTCTATTGACATAGATTATGACTGGGCCCATTGTTTGGCTTCTACCAGAATGGGGCATGAGGGAAGAGTCCCAATGGCCAAACATTATGCTGACTTTCTTGGCAGGAGGCTCCTTTTCTGTTAGTATGTGAGCAGGATCTTCCGTATTGTTGCATAACGAGTTTTGGAGTCCCAGTGACATAAGCCAGGCCCTAGCCAGGGCTCATCCCCCCTACTCCCAATTTCCTAAGCATTCTTCGACAAAGACTTAGTGACTAGAACAACCGGCCACTAAATCTTGGTTCAGTCTTCAGCTTCTGACCAAACAGTGCTGACCCGGCGTCAGGGCTCAATCCAAGCCTTCATGAGCCGCCTTTCAAGAATCAAGTCTCAAGCCCACAATGTGCTTCGGCTGAATCCGTCCAATAGCATAATTCGAGTTATCCAAGGTTTCACAGGAAGGCCCAGTATGTTTCTTGTGTAGTGCAAAACTTCCGTAGTTCCCGTGCAAAAACTGTGACCTTTTTTAAAACATTTGCGGTTTGGAAGGAGTCTTAGTAAAACTACAACTTGGATCTTAGCCCGAGACGGGAATCCGGGATGGTAACTTAAATTAATTTGTCTTAAGCTTTACTAAATACACAAGCTAGCCAGAAAATGCTGAATCTAGCCTTGTCCTTAAACCTGTCACCTCATATTAGCACTTACCTATACCTATTGGAATCGAGAAGATGCCGTGTATAGCATTAGCATTGCCTTGATTGGATAATAGTCCAAAGGCAGGTTTAATTATACTCTGGTGCGGCCCAAATACCACCAGGCTTAATTTTCTTGTTTCATTTTTGTTTACTTGACCTGGTTGTGGGGTTAAACCGGTTTCCGTGATTACTTATACTGTCAATTGATGACCCACTCATCCGCCCAGCATATAGCAGGGGGGCCCACATCTCCTGCCTACTAATCTAGGCGGAACAAGAGTAAGGATTATTCGACCACTACTGCGTCAGCCTAATCAAAGTTACGTGTGTAGATTCTCTGATGCGAATATAGGACCTAGAACAAGAACATTATACTGACTGACATAATGTCATTCCCCTATCATTACACTGCTCATATAGGCATCAAATAGGAATTTGACCTTAACCTCTGGTGGCAAAGAAGTATAATAAATATCTAGGTGCGTCGCATGTGAATGATTCCTTGAAATTAGGGCAAATTCGCGTTTGCGACTGACTAGGAGAGACTCATATTATGAATCCGTTTTTGGGATTATAATTATGATCACAATAACACAACATTTTTTACTTTGATTTACAAACCTGATTTTCTAATATTTACCAGCTGTTTTTTTGTGTTTTAATTAATTTCGATTTATCTTCCGATTCCAAATTCCCAGCTCTGTTTTATATTAGCATTAGCGGTGCAAAATGTGTATCAATGCTTACGATCTCCGTTTTAATTGAACCCTTTCCAGGCCCTCCGCCATATAGTCCTGCCGCTGGTCCTCTTCCTGGCGGTAGCATGCACAGCCCTCCGAGACAGATCCGCAATCCCAATGCCCTACAAAGAGGAGCTAGAGTACTTGACCTCGGAAGAGGAGGAGCGGCTCATATACGGAGGTGACATGTCCATAATAAGTGACAAGATCCGGCATATCCCAGAAGTGAAGGTCCATCCGCCAGGTCACAACCATGAGCTTCCCATGCCTACAATGGACCCGCCACTTCCAAAGCTTCTTCGTCCCATCGGGCCTGTCCGACCCCCAAAGTCCAACCGCGGGTTTCCCTTCCGGATTCCCCGAGTATTTCTAAACGTAAGTTCAGGTTCATGCAAATCCAGAAGCGGGTAGAGTTATACATAGATTTGATCTGGTTTGTCCCGAATTCCCAGAACGCGGCTCGGAAGGTAACGCTGAACCGGAAGCCCCGAATGAAGAGCGTGATGCCGATCCCAACCTACCGATCCCGCCCCTCAACCCTTGTCTCTTCGGAACCCGATCAGCTCGAAATGGCCTTCAAACGGATTGAAATCATGGCCTCAAGAGCCGGACTCAACATGTCCTCCATGCCGCGCCGGACCCAGATGCAGGTACTCAAACGACTCATGCCCAAGCTCCCCCCGCGCATGTCTTCCATGGTCAAGACTGCCATGGAGTCGGACTCAGAGAAGATGTACGACTACTTGCCTGAGCCAATGAAGGACCCAATGGTCCCGGATCGGCCCGACTACTCCAGTCACCACTTCGGGGAGGATATCCGGGACGAGTTTGCCGAGTCCATCAGTCAGCCCGTCCATCACAGCCCTGGCCACGGGGGGGCCTTTGATGCTGGGAAAGTGAGCATTGCCACGGAGAGTCATAGCCAGGAGGACCACTTTGCCCACTTGCCATCAATCACAAACGAGAACGGGCCCAGCTCCGGCCTCATCCCGCCACTAGAATTCGCTGGTCCGTCTGACTACGGCGTCTCTGCCTACGGGGGCTACGGGGAGGCGGAGCACCATAGTTACGAACGAGAGCCGCAGTACTCGCGGGAGGCAAAGGCTGGACATGAGGACAAGATCGTTGCCTCCCCACTCATTTCCGAATATCACGAGGTGATGGAAGGATCCGACTCCGAGAATCTCCCGGTCATAATTTCCCCTGGTAGTCCCAGGAACAACAAGAAGGTGAGCCTGGTTAAGAGCCAGACAGTAACTCAGTCCCCGATCCGGGTGGCTCTGCCCACAAAGGACAAGCTCACATCGCCCAGGCCAACTGCTCGCCCCATCCGAGTCAGCATCATCAGCAAGGACACGATCAGCATCAACAGGTCCGAGCCCATCGTTAAGGTCATCCACATTGAGCCCGTGGATGACAATGAGGCTGAAGTGGAGGCTTCGGTCCAAGAGGTCAAGGAGGAGCCGATTCAGCCAACTCTCCCTCCGTCCCGGGTCAAGGAAATAAGCAAGGACATTATCAAGGAGGAGGAGGCCAAACACAAGCAGAGGCCCCGCCCGCCCCCAACTACCACGCCCACTCCAACAACTACAACGACCACGATTTCCCCGGACATCCTGAAACTGGACATGTACGATGACTGGACGCCGGAAGCTGAGGAGCAATGGGGGGATCCATATGATTTGACGGACGAGGAAATTGCTGCCACAGTGGCCGAACTCAAGAAGTACGAAGAGGAAGGGATTTTTGATAATAGTCTGGAACAGGACTTTCCGTGGCGTTTGGCCCCTCATCCCCTCGAGTATCCCGATCATCCTGATCATCCCAAAGACTCCTTTGATGAGGAGGTCAAAGTGGAGCCGGAGGAGAAGCTCAAGCCCATGGCCCCGAGTCCACCCATGCCGCCCAATCGACCTCACAGGCCGAATGGTCACTTTCGAAGACCGCCGCATGGCCGTAGGCCACCAATGAGGAGGCCGCCCATGAAACGACCCCCGCATCATCATCACAGACGGCCCGGACCCCCGCGTCCGCCACCAGGCCCACGCCCACTCCGAATCAACGACGTGACCGTAAGTGAGATTCCTAAGGAGTTCAACAAGGAGTGCGACTACTTCAGTGAGGACCTCTGCCTCGTTGTGCAGGACTATCCCATGTAAGTGACCTATTTATAGAGTTGTCTCTTCAATATTTTGACATGTTATGTCCTTAACAGCGAAGCCATTTCGGAGGCCATGGAACAGCATCAGGACTCTTCGAGCCTGCTGGTGAAGGAGCCGGAGGGTTCTTGGGTTGACGGGATTCAGAAGACGCAGGAGAACAGCTACAACTTCCGACACTACTTTGGGCAGCATCGGCGGAGTGACGAGGAGCGAGAGTCCACACATCGACACCGAGACTTCGCTGGGGAGGGCGGGTTCCTTTGCCCAAGCAAAGTGGCCTATGGGCAAGTGAAGAAGGCCAAGTCGAGTTCGACCGGGGATTGGAAGTATGTGGTCAACTATGGAGACAACACACAGACGCTCCGGCTCGAAAAGTGCTTGTAAGTGCCCTTCGAATTCCATTAACTAATTCCTGCGACTTGGTGACTCATGGCCTTTGACACACAGGTCACCTGGAAATACGTGCTCATACGTGATGCCACACTACCGGACTGCCTGCACACAAGTCTACAACTACCACCGGCTCCTTGCCTGGGAACCAGAGAAGGGGCTCCATGTTGACGTATTCAAGGTAAAGTGTTTGGACGAGCTTCAAAGGAAGGAAGGTTGACCCATCTCTTTCTGTTTAGGTACCCACCTGCTGTACCTGCCATGTTCAGGGCTACTACATTCCCCAACAACAACACGGCTTCACTCCGGCCAAACGACGTGACCTTCCGCCCCGTCTAAACTTTGCCCCACCACGGACGCCGATGGGCCGAGGGGCAAAGCGGATTCCCACTTCCGCCGTATCCTCGCCAAAGCCGATGACATTTACCAAACAAATTCCACCATTTACGCCACTTCCAACAGCAGCCTCACCAGGGAAAGGCATGAAGGATGACCTCCAGGACCTCCTGGCCCAGTACTCGGCCCTCCGTGAGCGTATTACCAAGAAAAAGAGTAAGCCTCCATCCTTTGACCCAATGTTGACCCGAGCTATTTGACCGACAGGCGTACTAATTCAATTTCAGATGAGAACGTCAAGGTATCGTACAGCATGAAGGTGAGTAATTCAACGGATGCCCTGAGACCCAAAACCCGAGAGTCCCGAACTTCCCAGTATCAGAAGCAGATGAAGCCGCTCCTCAAGCTCAAGAAGCTCCATGAGAACCTCAAGAAGCTCAACGACACGACGAAGCCGTCACTGAAGACCAAACTGAAGCGGCCCTTGGCCCGAGCCCTCCTCCTTGCCCGACTCAACCGGAAGCTGAAACAAGTCAGGTCCCGGGCCGCCGGGAGAGGGAGAGCCGCCGCCAGGTCACTCAAGCTAGACGCCGGAGGTCAGAACAGTACAACGAACCTGAGCAAGTCCGGGATCCAGACCCGGATCCAGCTGCTCCGGACGAGGCTGAACAAGTACAATGAGCGAAGAAAGGAGCCAAGTCCGAATCCGAAACTCCGCGAGAAGAGCCGCTTGGGGGCCGTGCCAGTCCCGCCGTCTCCCAACAGCAGCGCTCCCAAGACACAACAGAGGCTACGATTAGGGGCGGGTCGACCGAGCAAGGTCAACTACTCCTATCATCCCATCATGGACTACTTTAATGGTAAAACGGCAAAGGGAAGTAGTACATAGTTAATACGTAGGTACTGCCTAGTTGTACTTTGTGTATGCGGTTATACGACGTACACGGACTGTGTAAGTAAGGTGCGATGTGCCATGTGAGTCATTTATCTTCTTAGCTTAAGGTAATTTATTGTTGTTGTTGGTATTTGTGTTTAGCGAGCTCATGTTTTGTATTTATACTCTTTCTGGTGTGTTGGGTATTACTCTATGTATTTAAACTATAACTAATAATTCCTAATTAACTTATTGTATCAAGGAATTAGCTCGTACGCTCTCTTGTTGATGGAAAAATAAAAACGGTCTTTATTACGAGATAAAAATGTCACAGGATCTGTAAGAATACCCCTTACATAACAATGATTGATACTGGAACTAACGACCGCCCTGTCCGTGTCCGTAACCGCCATGTCCACCGTGGTGCCCACCGTGGCCTCCGTACTTCGAATGCCCGTGGGAACCGTGATGACCGTGGTGCCCATGATTTCCATGGTGCCCCTAAAAAAACGATCAGGAAATGTTGTAGAACATACGGTCTTAGGTCATGCTATGGCACATACAAATTCGGCGAGTATTTAATTACCTTGTATCCGGAATGATGGGCATTGTCGTGACCCCTGAAAGTAGAGTTTTCAATGTTTTTAGACTTCAAAATAAGGTAAATTCGGAATATATTATTTTATAGGCCTTGAAGCCTTAAGTTATACTTATTGTGATGCCCGTATTTGTTGTGATGGTTCCCGTGGTGACCCTGATTATGATGACCTCCTGAAATTTAGATTCAAAATAAGTATATGCGACCTTCCAACTGTTAAGTCGGAAACGTAATTGTACCGTAGTGCTTGTTTCCATGATGTTGGTTGTAGTGGCCGTGGTGAGCACCTGAAATGAATATGACATCCTTAAGAGTCCCGATAATTCTAAATATATGCTACTCACCCTTCTTCCCGTAATGCCCGTCATTGTGATGATGGTCATAGAATCGGACGTGCTTCTTGTATTCGTCCTATGATCAAATAATACAGTTCGTGTATCCCTTAGTTGCCTAATCTACGATAATTTTGTTACAAAAGTAAATATTTACCTTGTGGTGTTTTAAGTGATATCCGTCAACATGGTGCCCCTATAGGAGTTAAATGAATTTAAAACCGACATTCTGTATAGGTTTACCTTACCGCCGCCGGTAGCAATAAAATATTGTAAGAAGACGGAACAGAGTGGAAACAGTTCATCAGTTTCTAGCTTCCATGCGAAGGCATATAATAGTAAATAAGCTAGGCAACCTTTTTATGATGATTATTGTGACCATGATGGTGTCCTGTAAAGATTCCAGAAAATTTACGCATTACTACAAATCATTACTGTAAACAGTCTTTTAGTAAAATTTGGACTTACCGTGGTGCCCATGATGTCCCCCGTATTTGTTTCCGTGATGTTTAGCTATTGTCAGAAGAAAAATTAGAGCATGTTCGGATGAGTCTCATGCCTGCTTTTTCCTGCGCTTTACCTCCATAGTGGTGTCCACCGTACTTATTCCCATGACTTCCATGGCTACCCTTGTAATGGGCATTGTCGTGATGACCTTTGTGCCCGTGGTGGTGGTGCTGATTCCCGTGATGTCTAAATATAGGTCGAGCTCACAATTATTAGGAGACCATTTCTGGACCCTGCCAGGAATAAGGACGAACTAGGATACGTACCCTTTGTGCGCTTTATGTCCGTAGTGGTTGTTGTGATGATGGCTATTGTGATGATGATGGGGCTGGTAGTGCCCGTGCCCTGTGAATAAGGTTAATCAGGGAGAATTGATTACAATACTTCCAATTGAAATAAGCACCGCTTCCAACCGGTTCACGGCGTCCTTACCCGTTTCTTGGGCTACGAGCTCGGTCCCGCTGGACATTGGCTCCACCCATACTTCCTGGCCCGTCTTATTCTCACTCGATAGTCCGGTCTCATTGAAGTGGGTGTCCAATTGACCCAGTGCCAGGCCCGCGGTCACAATGCACAGTAGAACGCTCCCGAAGACTCTCATGTTTAGAACTGATGTCTTGGACCAAATCAATCAATCCTTAAATATCCTCAATATAATTTGAGCCTGAAGAAGGGAAGGGCTAGAGGGGTTCCTTAAAATGTCATTTACACACTAATTTGGCTCCATCCTCACTCTCCTTTTCTTGTGCCAAGCACTTGTTCGATCTGTCATCGTCATTCCCTCCTTACCCCCAAATCGACTGATATACGCTTGGCCTAGACTTGGACTCCCTCCTTTTCCTTTGTACATACTATTAAAACACTAGTACGCAAATTATTGGGATAATAGGCTCACTTTTCGGCTTCATACGGAAAAAATGCCATGTAATTCCGGCATCTTACCGTAATTTGGTATACGTAAGCGGGATTATGTATTCCAAATGCTCAGCCGTCCGTCTCATTTCCCATTTACAGTTAACCCGAGATAGGACTTCCGATAGAGAACGGATCAATGAGGAGGCGAAATATCAATTAAAGGTATGGCACGTACTGGCCCATACAGTGAGTTCTGATTCCCTTTCTATTGGATTATACGCTTAGCCGTGTATTAGGGCTAAATGTGAACTTTAGACGCTATTTTTGCTCTAATTAATCGCAACACCTTAAATTAAAATGTTCTATCCCGTAACATCAGATTTAGAAACATTTCTCCACACTTTTATAGGTAAATTATTAAATGCATCTGCGGATGCTGCCTGCTGACGTCTGGCGGGTTTTCTCGGGGAAATATATTCTATTAGGATCTCTATTTGCTGATCATAATGATTTGCAGACCCCAACCCCGAAATAGTCACACAACTAGTTATGGGCACTTTTTTCACAACCGACCATTACCCGAAAACTTCGAGGTAACCTAACCTAACCTAATTATAATGACACTATCACGATAGGTGAGGTTAGGTTAGATTAGCTTAGGTGAAGATGGGCTAAGTTAAGTTAGGTTAGGTTAAGTTACTACGGTCAAATTTCGAAAAGGCGTCATTTCAGTTTGTGGCTGGTTTCAACGCCCATAGGCCGTTTTCGGGGTTGGGGTGTAACATATGCATTTTGACTGGATTTGAATAAAGCAACACTACAGATGAAAGAAAGTTTAGTTGCAAATAACTACAAACTATTTGTCAAAATATTCAAAAAATTTGTCTGGGTAATCGAAAAAGTGAAAAATAAATAAAATGAAGAAATGTAGCAGCGGCTAAGCCATTCAAAATATTCTAAGAGTTTCAAATAAAAGTTTAAAATCAATTCTACTTGAAACTATCGTACAATTGACACATCACGACGATATATGAATAGGATATAAATACTAGACGTACGACTAGCAACCTTTTTAGAAATTTAGTCATCCTCACATGGATAATTGATGGTACAAAGCATGGACAATTAAAGGAGCGTTGCGATCCTGATAGCCTAACCTAAGCCTTTACAAAACCTTCCTTGCCTTTACCTTCCATTCAACGCATCACTTAACTTTTCCAATTGACTTGATCTGAACTTACTACCTGCTATAAATCTCATAAGCGTGTGGGGAGCCAATGACTCCACCTTTTTTTCAATAATACAAAATGTATGATACGGATACGGTATCAAACGCTTCCTAAACTTACAACACTGAAGTGCAGCGAGTCTCGCTCTGCTAGGGACCAAATGAACCGTTAAACCAAGACAAGGCTTAACAAAGGGAAGGAAAAAACTTGCACTTTCACAACTTTTACTCAAAATCAGACTATTTTCTCGCACATGCACATCTAATTTGATAGCAAGCTAAGATTGGACTAGCCTGCATTTAATGACTTTTGAATTATATCATAACAGTTTTTGTACTCTTAGTTCAGAATTCGTTTATTGCTCTACACCATTACCTAGCTCTCCAGACGAGACCCAGACTCACAAACTGTGTAAATAATGTAACACAAAAAACTGTAAACTAGGTACCTATAGTTATATTCTATTGTGCTAAAATTGTTAACCCATGTAGTCAATACATTTAAAATCTAAACTTCCTGCCAACAAAAAATACTAGAACAAACAGCATTATGTACATCTTTCTTTTTCGTCATTTACAAAGGAGAGTTTGGAACCAGAAAGAATGGCCACAAATTACTGCGATGCACAAGCACAATACACAATGTTAGTAGACAAAGTAGTGAGTTCACATGCTACAAGTGATATTTAGGATTTGTGACTAGGATAACTATCTTACAGAATAGTTTCGATTTCAGCCTAAAAAACATTCACCTTTAACAAAACTACAGTTTTGACTCCAGCCAGTTTCATTTGACATGAATGGAGACGCTTATTAGAATTTAGACATCGAATGACGGCCACATGGTGAATTTAATACAACATCCTGTGTAACAGAAACTCCAAGTGATTTGGTCAAATTATTTTACTTGACCGTCAATCATGTCGACGTACTTCGTGCCTAACCTCGTCAGCCAGTACGCCGTGGTCACAGCAATGAAGAACTTAAATTGAGGTGCATCTACGTCGATGGTCCCTGTGATATGAGACAATTCTGGATTATATACATATAAACTCGTACATATTTAAGTTTGTAGCCTGACCTGATTTGTCGTGTTCTAGTATTTGTAGTGGGGTTAATTTTACGTACCGGATCGGACCATTGCCCAAAGCAGCAAAGACCCCAAGTTGAACATTGTTGAGGTTAACAGGCTAGATTGAGAAGATAAAATGTACTAATTACAATTACTATTATTATTACAATACTATTATTAAATCAAACGCTGTTTATGCTGAATTTACCTGTACGTCCATTTCTCCCCTGTACTGGCTGAGCTCAAGTGCTTCCGGTCATAAAGATACAGAAATGTTCCTGCCAGGCTCCCGGTTAGAAAAACGTTTGTCAGATCGTGTCCAGGCGTTAACCTAATGACATTGACGCCAACATGACATCTTAATATATTAATACACTATTCCAATATATTTAAAGCATTAATTGTGAACGGTATTAAATACCTTCTAAATATCCCAGGCTGAATTACACTGACCCCAAGCCCTGCATATGAAATTGATCCAGTCAGCGGAATATAGTAATGCAAAAGGTTCTTTCGATTTAATGGCCTCTCCCTTAAAATCTTTGAGATACAGTCCTTCATTGTAAATATTAAAATCTAACTATGCCCTAGACTCACAACCAAAGTTATCATATGACAGTATAGGACAGAAAGATTGACTTATCGGAATCGAAGAATCCCTCTTCGGAATCTACTAGGACGAAACTGCTCTTTACGCTATTGCTCTCTCGTTCTATGCTATGCACATCCCACAAAGCTCCCTATTTTGCTGAAGAACAGATTCCAAACCGTCGGACAAAATTGTATTTTAGGATCTTTCTGTCTATATACGTCTGCTGTCGGTGTCCATATATTTGAATGAGAAGGAAATTATGTCGACGGAACATCACCAACGACCATACCACGTTGACAGCACCAGTTCTCGTCCGATCACTGAAGTTAACCAGCGTTGGGCCCGGTTAGTACTTGGATGGGTGACCGCTTGGGAACCCCGGCTGCCGTTGGTGTCAAGCTTTTTTGCAATTTTAATTATTCGGTATTATCCTGATGTATTTTGGTTTTACATTCGCAATTTAGTATACTGCGAAGTCTAGGCACCAGGCATGAAAAACGGGAAACTGTTCTATACAGAACACGTCGATCGTTGAGTATTTTGCAGGGCAATGATGAGGTATAGTATATTGTCAATTTATTTAACTGAATGAGCCCGGGCCACATCACATCATATTGCAACAAATAACAATTCCTATTTATTATAATACGTTTTAAATCTTCATTTCACTACAAATGTCGTGGTAGATTAATCTCATGTTTTCCGAGCTTCACTTTTCGGAACATCCATGGACCCGATCCATAACGATCCATAACGATCCAGTACCGCTTCCTTCTTGCCGATTTACTTTTTGATGATCAGGGGTCCTACATTATCTCCGGTCTCAGCATTGTGCTGTTTGCAAAACATTTCACAATATTTAGAAGGTTTTACTGAAACCACGATTATGGCGATCTCTACTCTATCGCTAAGGATCATGGATAATTAAAGATATGTTGGAAGGCGTTCCGAAAAAGAAATCAAAATAATACGAGACATCTATACATTACATACATCATACAGCTAGTAATAGTATTTATACAAGGGTAGTTGAATATACTATAGTATATTGTTTACGAGTTCTAAGTATGCTAAGCTATTTGAGAGGAACCTTTTCATTGAAAAGGGGGGGAAAGTTAACAATTACCTGATTTCAGCGAAACTAGGGTACGGTTAGCATTTTTAGGGGGAAGCAAAAAATATTTTCTGGGCCCAAAGTTAGCAATTACCTGATTTCAAAGGAAAGGGGGTAACGTTAGAATTTTTAGGGGGAAGCGAAAAATTTTTCTGGGCCCAAAGTTTGCAATTACTTGATTTCAGAAAAACGTTTCTGGGCCCAAAGTTAGCAATTACCTGATTTCAACGAAAAGGGGTACGGTTAGCATTTTTAGGGGGAAGCAAAAAAATTTTTTGGGCCCAAAGTTAGCAATTACATGATTTCAACGAAAAAGGGGTACGGTTAGCATTTTTAGGGGGAAGCGAAAAAATTCTCTGGGCCCAAAGTTAGCAATTACCTGACTTCAACGAAAAGGGGTATGGTTAGCATTTTTAGGGAGAAGCGAAAAAATTTTCCGGGCCCAAAGTTGCAATTACCTGATTTCAACGAAAAGGGGTACGGTTAGCATTTGCAGGGGGAAGCGAAAAAATTTTCTGGGCCCAAAGTTAGCAATTACCTGATTTCAACGAAAAGGAGTACGGTTAGGGTTTTTAGGGGGAAGCGAAAAAATTGTCTGGGCCCAAAGTTAGCAATTACCTGGTTTCAACGAAAAGGGTTAGCATTTTTATTTTTAGGGGGAACCGTTAATATGTTCCCATTATATACTAGCAGGTAATAATAAATAAATAAATTAAGAATACATAAAGAAGCATTTACACTTACACAGAGCAATGAATTAAAGTAAACTTGGTGAAATTAATACAACTTACTTTATTATGGCTTCCGTCACAATATGGGAACATTTTACTGCGCCAGCACCTGCAGAACACCTTCTGGTCTCCAATTTCCTCGATATCTACAGTGTCCACAATTTTCGGATTTTCTTTATTGACGGACTCGTTCACTTTAGGCTTTTTAGTTTCTGGAGGACGACTGCCAGGTTCGGCCTTGGCTCCGCATCCGTAGACTGCCCTGTAAGATAGATATCCTGTTCCAGCTACAATTAAACCCAGCGGTGTCAGTGATAACCATTCTCCAACTGTTAATAAAAAATGTAGCATTAATTACACGCATACACATTTCGCAATTCTGGCAATATGGTTGAAATTAACAATAATCAACACGCGATTTGCCGAAACATTTAAACTCAATGTGAACCGCATATAAATTAGCCAGAACATTCTGCCAAGTTATGGTGAAAACTCGTAAAATAATGTAAATAACCGAAATTATAGTTTTTCGGGCACTTAAATGTTTTCTTGTCGTTGCTCATTGATTGTGCAAAGAGTGCAAAGATACGTATATGTAGAGAATCATAATGATCACACGTCAAGCTTTCGAAATTAATGCTAAATACTAAATGTGACTTTACAATCGTGTAAATGTACAACTTACAAGAGAGGCGGAAGAATCCCAGAAAACTATCAGGAACCGGGAGCCCGGCCAGGTACTTCGGTATCGATGATTTAATAACATGGGAAACGGGTTCCATTTTCTAAATATTATGCACAACGTGCTACCTTGGTTTATCTCCTATCCGACTTTCGCCAAAGGACCGGTCAGAGTTCGGCCTCCAACCCCGACTTGGAAACAATTAATTTTAATTCAATCGGCCCGATTATCGATTAGGATTACAGATTAGGATAGGAGATAGGAGACTTTTCGTTAACACTATTGGACAGCACAATATTTTGTCTTTAAAAATATGCGCCATTGGATTCCATCGCGTAGTTTAGATATTTGATGCCAAATAATTGTTAATAAGTGATTTTGTTATTTTTTATCAAATCCGGTGTCTGTGTCTGTGTCTATCCACGTCAACCATCCACATCAACTATCCTAAAAAGATCATAGTCAAACTGCGTATAACTATAATAACGAGAGCAGAGTATTATGTTGATGAAGAATTACAACTTACAAACACCTCATGTTTAATTTTGGAAAAAGCTAGTTAATTGTGATTTATTCTCTTTCAATTATACCTCTTCAGTCGTTCATTCTCTCAATAATAGACAAAAGAAATGCAAATACCGGTTACTGTGGATTATGGAGTGGACAAAAAGGAAATGGTAGGTACATACTAATACTAATCCAAGATTTTAAAGTAATCGATGTAAATGAAATAATAAATAATTAGTTGCAGAAATATTTGTGTTGGCTATAATGTTTCCTAGTAGTATCTAAATGTTAACAATTAGATAATGATCATACTCATGTGTCGCAACTCAGGTGTAAATGCAGTATTATGTAAATTAGTGTATTTAAGTATATTTATAATTAGTAGGTAATAGGTAAGCATGATAATGATCAGATAGGCGACACTAATACTATTTTATTTTCCCCTCCAACCTCCAAAGTGTGTCTTGGTTTAAATATACTTTGCTGCAAAAAAAAAGAGCTGTTTAGGCGTCAGCCGAATTTGGTACAGGTGCAGGCGAGGCGACTGAGGGCGGAGGAGCATCATCATGCCCGACATCATTTGGTGACGAGTGTGAATTATTATTAGCAGCGGCTGCAGCCATTGTGGTCGGGGTTGGGCTCTGAGGAACACTTCCTCCACCGTGCTCGGAAGGTGTATTACTTGAAGGGTTTGACTTTTTCAAATACTCCTTGTCATCAAATATCTTCTTTTCTCCGCCACCTGGCTTGTACTTAACGTTTTGAAATGAGCCAATCTACATTATTAGCAGAAATTAACAAAAAAAAAACATACCAAAGCTGTGATGAGCAATGGGAAAAACTCAATAGTACCAAACACCAAACTTACTGCTAAGCATACCTTTGAGCCGACTCCCTTGATCTCAACCTTCTTGGATTCAATCTAATGAACGATTATAGAAATGGCTACTATTTAGTTTAAATTCCCCAGAAAATGTGACAATATTAGATGTTATATCCGAACCTTAATCTTTCCACCGCCTGGAGCATACTTGACATTTGATAGTGATCCGATTCTGGATTCCGCCTTCCACGCAAGCTTGTTTTCCACAATCTTGACCTGGCTACCTGCCGGCTTATGTGTGGCACTTGCCAGAGAACCGACTTTTGACTTAACTTCTTTCAAATTGGGTGATGGAGCTGCACCAACTTTGACTTTGTTCATTGGAATTTCTTTTTTGTTGTAAAAATATTAAAGAAATGCAAACATGAGTTGGATTCATTAGACAAACTAAAGCTACGAAGAGCTATTAAGGTGAATGCCCTACTTTTGGGTTCATCTGTCCCTGGTGTGGTAGGTGTCCCCGGGGCAGAAGCACGGCGAGAAGAGGGTCGAGCAGACGCTGGACTTACTCCGGCAAGGGCTAGATAGCAAAAATGAAAATGCGCGGTGAATTCAGAGTATACGCGGATTTTCAATTAATTATATAGCAGCATAATGATGATATGATAACAAAATATAAAATATCGCCTATTCCCGATTTACAAATTGTAGATTTGTGTCAAACGTTTATGACAGAAAATTACTAACAACAGCCATCTTCGTTTTATGAGATACAGAGATACTTCAAAACTTGGAGCGGGTCTGGCTCAGTCGGTAGCTTCAATCTCCGATATGAACAGACTTGAGACCACGCTGTTGGGTGTCGAAGC